>JANIIA010070035.1:0-10490 GCA_027478495.1 Erythroxylum alaternifolium
AGTTCTCAAGCTTCTTCACATGAAACTGTTAACAACCCTATTCGTTGCAATCCTTTTCTTCCGCTACTTATTTTAACGAAATAGGTGTTACCCGTCTATGCATGGACTTACGTAAATTTTGTCATCAGACTGTGTTCTACAGATGAAACTAAAGGAACTAATAAATTTAATTCAAATGAATTCAGCACCCTGACAACACAAAAGTGGGGAGATTTTTTACTATTTTGCCTCAGGCCAACGCCACAGAAGCAGCACTTCCTTCCACAGAAGATGAAGGCCTGAAAAGTGGAATTGAAGAGAGAGTGAAGGCTCAGTTCATATGTTGCCATCACCAGTTCCTGTTGCTGATACTTTTTTTTTCCTTTACTTTGAACAGGTAGTGGCATCACATGAAAAGTTCTAAGGAACGCGTCAAGTCATTCAACCCGCAGATGGTGTTGGCTCCATCTAAGGTTTCACCAGTAATCTGCTGACATTTCTTCTATTTATGTTCTGCTAAGAACTTGCGTCTAATATCAAAGATACTCATTTCATTTGCATGTTTTTATCTGGTGTACATTTTGGGGTTTATGATAGGACTGATCTCCATTTCAGAAGGCAATGATTGGTAATAAGTGCTCGTCTTCATGTGGTTTTCAATTCAACAGACTTTATGGAGTACTTATTTTCTCTCCTCTATCAGTAACAGCTGTTAAGAATAAACAGTTTTAGAATTTAGACCATTATTAGGGTAGGAGAAAATCTTCTTAAAGCTGATTCTTGCTGATGATATTATACAGGTGGCGGTCTAAGAAAATTTTAAAGCACAAAATAAAAGCTAAAACATATAAGATTATACTCGATAAAATCGTGAGTACTTTTAAAAAGCTCTCAAGTAACGAGCCACATGAAACAGGCGGACCACAATGTTAAGAAAACTGTAGAAACTCCATATGTCCATAGCATTATCACTGAATTTTCCGTCTCACCAACCTTCAATAACTGTGTGATTGTACCTTCAAAGAACCAAAACAAGAAAGAACACCCATTAATCATCTTGTTCAATATAATCAAACAAGTAACAGAAGAAATGTATGTATGTACCTATGTTCATAGCGGGTGGAACTGCGTAGCTTAGCATAAGCGTAAACTGGTACAAGGGATCTGATTTTACAATTTCCACATGAATTGCAGCTTTTACGATCAATACTCCCAATATCGGAAGCAGTACAAACCTTATTGCAATGATCCCTATGATCACTGACACGCCAACTCCTCCTGATCCTTTTAGACCTGCTAATTCAATACGTCTTTAAGTAATATTCAGAAAACAACATCCTTATCCTAGACACAATTACGACAAGAAAAAGAAGAAGAGAAATAAACCTTTAAGAAGATTTGCTCCCACTATCAACGTCATACAAGGGATTGCTGCCTGCCTGCACGAACTTGGTTGTTTAATAATGGTCCAAAACTGTTTATAATTAACAGCTGATACTGACAGGGGAGAGAAAAGAAGTACCCCATGAAGTCTGTTGAATTGAAAACCACACGAAGAGGAGCACTTTTACCAATCATTGCCTTTCGAAATGGAGGGATCAGTCCTATCATGAACCCCACAATCTACACCAGATAAAAACGTGCAAATAAAATGAATAAGTCAAGTCTTAGATGCAAGTTTTTAGCAGAGCATAACTAGATGAAATGTGAGCAGATTACTGCTGCAATCGTGGCTGGAGCCAACACCATCTGCAGTTTGAATGACTTGACACATTCCTTAACTTTTTCATATGATGCTACTACCTGTTCAAAGTAATGGAAAAATAAAAGTTTCAGCAACTGATGGTGCAACAGGAAATGGTGATGGGAACATATATATGAACTGAAGACCTTCACTTTCTCTTCCATTCTACTCTGCGGGCCTTCATCTTCTGTGGAAGGAAGTGCTGCTTCTGTGTCGTTGGTCTGAGGCAAAATGTCCGAACTTTCTCCACTTTTGTTTGGCAGGACGGGGAGTTCATTTTCATTAACATCATTAGTTCCTTTAGCTTCACTGGTAGAATACAGCCTGATTACAAAATATACGTACGTCCATACATAGACGGCTAACACCTGTTTCATGAAAAGAAGCAGCAGAAAAAAGGATGCCATCAATAGAGTTGGCAACGGTTTCATGTGAAGAAGCTGGAGATGACTCATAACTATAACTCACCGCCATGGAAAATGCAGCATAGGACTCTCCATATGTAGAACAGACAGTTGAATCTCCAAATGGACTGCTCTTCTCTTCACAGAGTGATGGTATTATTATTAAAAGCAGATTACCCAAGTTTCCTGTCGATATAAAAACGTTTAATCTGTGGGGTGACAGGACCAAGAATAAAAAATTTTGCCTCTGCAAGAAAATAAACCAGACATAAAGGATGAAGAGATACCGGCAGCACAGCAGCCAAGCACAGGGCCTTGAAGACGTTGAGGAGTTCTTGTAATCTTGACGAGTATCCATCCAAGTATTGAGCCTATGATAATGGTGAAAAGCATATTCACTCCTATGAACCACCTACTCATGGACATATGGTGTGGATTGCAGAAAGTTAATTAATGTTTTCCTACCATCATAATATAAATTTACTCGATTGACATATAGATACAACTCACTCACAAGGTAGCCATATTCTCGATGGTAACTGTCTTTGCCAAGCTACTACCTACCAGTGCTGGACCGAATACATAGAATACCAGCTGTTCATGATCCATGGAAAGGCTTTGAGAAGTGCTGCTACTAACAGTAACAATTACATTACAAGGTAGGTGAAGGTGAGTTCACTTACGTTATTAAGATGGTTCCTCGCAGTTGGCCCCAAGAGATCTACGCGCTTGGTTGCGAGGAAAGCGCCCGTAGCACTGATCAGTAGAAGTTTAATAGTTGGCATGACTGCCACCAAGAACAAGCTCAAGAGTTGCATTTGCCAAAAAGAAACTCAGGTGATTGACGATTATTTCTTCACACTGATCTATCAATTAGCAGCAACAAACCCAGGAAATATTTAATATTGAAACCAGCAATATATGCGTGCATTCACTTAACATAAATAGATCAAAGAAATGGAATGTATAATTACGCGCTAATGGATTAACAGTGCAAGCACTTTACCTATTTTCTTCTCCGGCTTCTTTAATTTCCTCCATAATTTTAAGGCACTAGAGTAGACTAACGGCTGTTATGATGCTATAGGTATTGGAATATCTACGCATTTGAAAAGATCATCAGTTTGTGCACTAACCATACATTCAACATATGGTGGCTTTCAGTGATCACGAAGAAGAAGAACATAAGTAGTTCCTGGAGGAAGAGGAAAACAAAGAAACTAGTGGAGGAAAACCACATCTCAACTGTACAAATTAAGAAGAAAGAAGAGCAGTAACGGAGGTACCTACCTTAGTTATATTATAGTCGATGCAAGACTACGTTAGGGGAAAAAATAGACCAACTAGAACCATATCTTTATGTTCTGTCGATCCCTTTCTCAGTTTTTATACATATGTAGCCAACTGCATTGTAATGAACATTTTCATTATGTTGATTTGACTTTGCCTTTGTCCAATTGTTTTGTTGTTTTTAACCGAGTTTACTTATTTCAATCAGATCGAGCTGGCTCTGGCCGCCATTAAAGTAACCAAAAACAGAGTACAAATTGGCAAACGTAAGACAGGGATGTCGGGAGCTTAAAACATTGAAGAAGAGAGCTATCGTATGTTTTCATGTGTACTTCATTAAATTAAAGCTCAGTGAAAGTTTTTTATAAATGTGTATATGCTGTACAAGATTAATGTTGGAGCTGGAGTTAGTTCTGATACGAGATAGCCCCTTCCGTGGACTGAACTTGCATATGTTGGGTTGGAATTTACAGTAATCTTCCCCAGGTACACTACTAAACAAGTTTATTATATTTAGTTCTAATCTAATCACAAGAATGCCGCTGATATCTTTCTTGTAAGTTGTAACTTGAATGATGTCCCTACCGTCCTCTTTTATTGAAGAAAACAAATGAAAAACCTTCGTCGTGGACACATGTTAACTAGTGATTGCTATTTAGTTGTTATTTAAATAAATAACATGTTTCCACGAACGAAGCTTTTAAATAAAACTAACCACATGTTTTCAAGCACCCTTCCTAGCTAGGGAAGGGAAGGACTCAAACCAGGTCAGTGTGCCATCTCATATACTACTCTAATAGGTTCACTTTCTTTTTGTTTTCTCTACGAGAAAGTTGATTTGATAAAGAAGACAATAACTTATTGGCATCAGAAGATAAACCTGCTGGACAGCAAATCAATGGGGAGGGCGTGTTGAAATCTTCTCTGTCGTATCAAGCAATATCCAAGTCTTTCACATTTCCTAATATAAAAGGCCAAGTTGAGGACAACGTTTCAACTATATATAAGTGCCAAGACTATGTCCTTTTCTTGGTGTATGACAACAAACACAAGTCAAAGCTTGGAAGACCTATAAGCTACGATACAAGTGGCATCTACCAAGCATGCATGCGCTTTGAAACTGCTTCGAGCCTTCCATGAACATGTGAATGAGAAATTTTTCCAGTTTAATTCACCCCTTGGCTTTGTTTTATCAACTACTTCATATCATAATACAAGTTCTAACTTTAGACAGTTAGCAATTAAACTCGTTAATTTTTTAATTAACTCGTTAATTTTTTAATTAACTTAAGCACTGTTAACTACCTATATTAAATTGAGTATACATACAGATTTTATAGCCTTTCATCGTTCCTAAGTACATAAATAACTCCGCATGTTTTTGACCATCATCATTCATGTTACTCCTTCCAGTTACGTTTCTTCCATGCCTAAATGCAACGGTATCAATAAGATTAATGTTGTTTAATTTAATGAAGGATGGCAGAAAGGAAAATTTCCCCTTTGGTTAAATGTTTCTTCCTTAGATAGAATCTTCTCCAGATATTTGTTTCTTCTTTTTCTATTATTTTCTTTCTTGCCTTTGTCGATTTAGAACAAAGAAGGTAAACTACAAAAAGAGGGTCATCCCTATAGCACTGCTACAACAAATGAGAAAGCTATATATACACACAACAAAAAAGCACAAGTACATATGTGCAAGTGTATGGTTGCATTTATATACAATTCATCTATAGAGAGAACATTGTTAATTTTCACTCTTATCCATTTACATTTCATTAGGAACTGTTAATTTAGTTTCCTTAAAAGGGGAGACGGTGAGTTTGCTGAATCAATAAGATAAACAAGGATAAACTGAGACTTGATTTAGTTGGCACAGATAAATGCCTCATTTCAACAAATGACATAAGGTTTTGAAGAAAGATGTTGCTAAATGCGTGGCATTCTACTTTGCACTACCTTGCAGTAAATATGGGTTCGGCATCTGGAGTTGGTTGTGTTCTTCGAGTGTACTTTAAAAGCAAACCTTCCAAAGAAAGACCAGGCACGTTTAAATCCCTGAAAAAGAAATCCCCTCAGTAAATCAAAATCAGTTTAACTTAGATGCAGACACGAAGTGAAAAGGTGAATAAAATATCGAAAGGGAACTTAACCTCATGTATGGCTCTAAATCCTTCCATGCCCATTTTGATCGTTCTCTAAAAAGCATGGAGAAGCGCTCTGCAGGATTTCAGGGCAATGAAGATGCACTGAAGGCATGAACCCACATTTCTACACCAATCCTTTCCGTCAAAACTTCACCTTCCAACATGCCAAAACTTGCCTGCATCCCATCTGGTATGTTCTGCAACCATTCTGCCATGAAGTTATCCTTTTTTTTCTTCCCTGCTTTTAAAATTTCTCTTGCAAAATGGACACAAACCCGCTTCTCATCCAACCTCCATAAAGTTCTCGAGCCAGTACTGCTGTCACCTTACTGCCATAAACATGCAGACAATGATTTGCAAGCATCCGCAGGAATCCATCTGCTTCCAGTGTGTTCATGATTTCCTCTTCACGGAGTTGATCTAACAACCAGTCATTCAAAACTGAATTATGCAGAAGCATCCTCAGAATTGTGTCCATATACTTTTCATCTACAAGTCTCCAATACCCATCAATCTCCACTGCTGAGAGGGCATGTAATCCAGCCCTCAGTTGGTCATTACTAGCCTGAACCCTGTTAACAAGATCATCCCAGCTATAAAATCCTGCTTTTCTTTTCTCTATAACTTCCTCTTCAGCTGCCTCCTCAAAGTTGTAAGGATTCTCAGAGAGAAGCAATTTAAGCCTGTCAAGCCTTGGAGAAATCTCATTAAGCTCAATGGTACCAGGTGCAATCTTAATGACAGGAGCAATAACTTGCTGGTCATGAGAATTTCCACCATAGTCTGACGAGTCTTCACATGTCAAAAATTGGCCAGACGGTGGTATGAGGAAGGCAGAATTAGAAGTTCCAACAAATTTCATAGCATAGGTCTTTGACTGAGTGCAAAAGACTGCATCTTCCTCAGGCTGGCCTCTTAAGGTTACCCTATAAAGTAATAATAAGTCTTGAATCAAATCAACATGTAACGATTTTCCATAACTAGAAGCAAAATTTAGTGCCTACCTTTCATGAAGCACGTCCTGAAGGAGTCTCTCGTCAAGTTCAAGGAGGATCAAATCATCATGGGAACCAAAAAGAGGATGATATGAGATGGAAATAGAGGAATTGGGTTGAATTCTTAATATTGTTTCAGCTCCCCTGCAAACTGGTTTTGCATGTTCCATAGTTTATTCTCCTAAAGGAGGAGAATGACTTAATATAACTGTCAGCTACTAAGCATCCAAACCCAGATGATAAAATTTCTTCTGCAGTGCACTTCTTCTATAGTTTCACCACATGATATTGCATGAAGAACAATGAACTTCTGCATTTAGAATATTCAAGTTGTTGTGAGAGAAGTCCTCTCCCATGTAAACAGTCTAGTTTATTGTTATTGTTGTAATTTCTTAATTCAATCTGCCATTAAAAGGCTAACAAAAAAAAGTAAGATGATAAACAATTTATTCCAGCACCAGCAGTACACAGCCTGAAACACTAAAAGCTCATGTTATTTGCATAGTAACTCCATGGAGTTACCAAATGAGGTAAAAATGATTTGATATTACATTAGAGCAGAAGCAATTACCATATAACCATTTAACTGTACAAGATATATAATGTTCATCCTTTTTCAAATAAACCAACAAACGGTAAGAAATAAAACGTAAAACCTATTGCACATACATTTCCTTTCTTCAAAAAGGTTACGAATATTCTCATTAGTCTTTAATTTCTCATCATTGCAGTTTGTCAGTAGCTGGTTATAAAAATAAACAATTTGAAAACGATAGATTTTCATTAACTAGCGAATAAGAAAGTCAAATTTACCCATTTTGGGTCTCTGCCTTCCTGTTTCATCTTTCCTGGCCCAAAAAGTTTTACCCTTACCAATTCATAGTCATCTCAAAGCATTCCTAAAGTTACTGCTAAACAGCAGAAGAAGAAGTAGCTATTCCTTTACTTAATCAGACATAGGATAATGAAGCCACCAAAAACTAAAATGTAATCCGTTTTCTTTTTAATATTTCACATCTATTCCAGCCTACACTGAATTGAAGCAACTCCAATATCTCAAAGGAGAAACCAAATGAAGGAAAGAAAGAGAGAGATCTAAACAGGTGAAATAAAAGCGAATCTTGACAAATATCGAAGGGGCTTACCTTACATTAGCTTATCTTAGCGTCCTGGAAGGGAAAGAACTCCAAAGGGCCTCTGTGGCGGGCAAATGCGAACCAGATGGCTAGGGTTTCAGGGTACTGAACTACTTGGCAATTGCAGTTGGAATTTCTTAAATTTACCCGCCAAAACTTCTTCTTGGATTTGGGCCATTAATAAAAAATATTGCATTAGGCCCAACGGACATTCCCTCTTCCTTTTTTTTTTAAATTTATACACAATTTAAACTTTTCATTTTATTCCTTGATTTTTCTTTCCTATATGTACCATATATTATTTTTATTAAATAAAATGTATTTTTTGTTTTTACTAAATACAAAAAATTTTAAAAACTCGTTAATTTTTTTATGTTTTATGGTTTTATAGAGTTTTATTAGCAATTGTTCCCTTTCTTTTCTTTTTTATAGAATTTATTAATAAAAAAATTTGTGACTTTAGAACTTTATAATAAAATATAATAAGAAATAATAATTTATATTATATTATGAAAGTCAGTAAATGATTAATAACATTAACTTTGACTTCAAATATTTCTTGTAATAGAAAAACAAATAACAAAAGTGGCTAAGATATTCACTAAGCCGTTGACATCTAATTAAACTACATGAGAGTGGAAATACATATTATTTTTTGAATAATATGCTTTATTAACGACACGCCTTCCACAATCACCATGAACACCTCTTTCTTTCTTTCTTTTTAAAGAAAACAACTAAAATTAAAGTACACATTATAAATTAGACAAAATTGGATTGAGTAGGGACCATAAGAGGTTTAAAACCATGACGTAGAGTTGCATCCCAAACTCTGTCAATGTTGGTCATGGAGTAGGAGGAGGAGGAGCCACATTTATTCTCCTTCCAACCTTCTAAGGCATGCACTATTCCAGCTACACGCCATGCACTCATCACTCTTCTTGGCAACCAGTTCTGACCATTTTGTTTTTTCACGTTTTAGTTCATCAAAACACGCCTAAACATGAACCGTATACATTGTTAGAGTAAATAATCAAGAACATAATCACATAGATCATGTTAAAAAAATAGGATCTTTGCATATGCATACAAAACAAAATCACATACTTGGATTATATTGAATTGCCACTGGTTAATGAACATTGCACTGCATATCTTTTTCTTTTCTTCTTCCTCATATGATAAAACAATCCAAAGAAAGAAAATCACGCAAATTTTTTTATGCTTTTGGTTTTCAATTTTTACATTCAAAAACACATAACTACCTTTGGTAGTTATTGAAAGCATAATTACAATACTACCCCTCATGGGTGTAAAATGATTCAGTATCTCCTAGTCATATACGATGGGTTGTAATCTAACGAAAAAGACTGCAGTGCTCATATTTGTTCAATAGTTGGTGTGACTAGCGATGACGAGAGCACATTGCCATATATCTGTTAGGAGTATATGACATTTCGATTAACAAATTGATCCTAGGACTTATATGTCCTTGAGTAGACATTGTATGCTATTCTCTAGGTCATATCTCGTATTTGGACTTGCCTTTGATCTCATTTAGTTTCTTATGTCATGAACGTATTCAAGTTCTCTACTAAAGAGACAATGGCAATTTAGGAATACTTTACATACGAGTTAATGATCTAAATAAATGACTTTCCTCTGTTCTCAATTCTCTTTTGAATTAAATTTAATTTACTTTCCTAGAATTATTCCTTAGGATTGCATCATGCATGATCTTTTGGCAATAACCTAAAGTAATAAACCTTAAATTCAATTCTCATGAATGGGACAAGAGTTATAAGGGTATATGACGAGATTCTTCTTAACCTCAATGGTCTCAAATAATGTAAGATAAGATTTGGAGACTTACATTAATCCTTTTGTGGTCAATTTTGCACACATGGTACGAGTCATGTGCTACGGTATTTACCCATTTCGTTTAACTTGAACATCTTTCATTCAAGAAATACAGTACAGATGATAGTTTAAACATACTTAATGTCTAACTTGAGTTCACTTATCTACTCAAAAACTTGTTTAGAACTCACATCTGGCAACGTAAGACATATATAGTGATCGTTAAATCACTTTGAACCAATTTCCTTATGACATTTATGGTTTAATTTTCTTGCTCTCAATTATCACCTAGATAATAAACTTTAAACATATCTCATCTCTAGCCTGCTAGATATGATTTCCCATGTGAGAGTGCCAATCTCTAATCTGTCTCGTATATTCGTGAATCAAATAATACACAATGTATAATCTTCATCATACATTATATCCAAAATATGACATTATTATGAGTGAACACATATAAGGAAATGTTTATTAGTACATGTCAACATCTACGTAGTCCTAGTGACTTTACATACCCCATGAATACATCTTTGAAAATTGGCTTTGTCGTTGGGTCTACGATCATATCTCGTGTAGATATATATATCATGTTCACTTCTTTTCGTGTAACTATATCTTTTACATAATTATACTTGGTATCTATGTGCTATGTCTTACAATGAAATTTGGGGTCTTTGGTATAAGCGATTGCAGCTTGACTATCAAAATTAATGGTCACTGGATCAATTTCGCTTTTAGTGACTCCCAAATGCACTAAGAATCGATAAAGCCATACAGCCTCTTTTACTGTAGTTGAGAATGTTATAAATTCAGCTTCTATTATGGATAATGCTATGCAAGATTGTTTCTTACTTTTCCATGATATTGCTCCATGGTTTAGTAATAATACATATCCTGAGGTAGATTTTCTTTCATCTAAATCTCCTCCCCAA
>JANIIA010070085.1:0-10489 GCA_027478495.1 Erythroxylum alaternifolium
ATAGGAGAATATAATTTATCCAACCAAATCACCAAAATCATTTAATTCATGCTTACTAAAAGATTTGGGGCCTAACAACTCTTGCCTTCACCAGAACTTCATGGCGTAACGGTCGGTTCAGTTGGTCTCCAGACCATCATCGTCCTTGATGCAATTGTAAGAGGAAAATTTATAAAAATGGAAGAAATAGAGAGAAATTAAACTTTTAGAGAGAGATAGAGCAAAATATTACCTAAATCCTTGTGTTTTTGAATGATTAATGAATGAAAAGTTGAAAGGGTTGTAGAAATAATAAGAGAGTTAACGAAAATACCAAGAAGCTAGAGGAAAAGTGAAGAGTTTTAGAGAGTCGGAGGAGAAAAAATTGTGGGATAAAAAAAGAGGAAGGGGAAGTTTGAGAGGGGGGAAAAAGAAAAGAGGAGTTTCACTTCGGATGGAATTCCCATGATCGTGGGAATACTTTCTGGATAGTTTTCCCACGATCGTGGGACTTCCCACAATTCCCATGTTCATGGGATTTCTCTCCAGAAACGTTTTGGATAGTTTTCCCACGACCGTGGGAATCACCTTCTGGAGAGCTTTCCCATGATCATGGGAATCATGCCAATTCCCAAAATCGTGGAAATTGGTGATTCTCACAAATACAAACCTTCTTCCAAGCTTAATATTACTGCTCTATGATCCCACAACCTACAAACACATGAAATTAATATCGTCAATAATAAATTTGAAAAAAATTGAAATTTTAACAAAAGCCACATTAACATTAATCACTCTCAATTCAAACATGATCATAGTTAAATAAAACCAAACAAATAGACAAAGACAATCAAAAGAAAATAAACATCCATGGGTTGCCTACTATGCAACATTTCTTTTATATCGGTAGCTCTACTCTTCTTGATGCTCATGGCGGCTCAAATGATTGGTACGGTAGCAATGCTGAAACTGATCTCAAACTTTTAGGTGAACTACCGTCATATGGACTCCACCATCTTTGTTGTTTTCCTTCCTACGCCTTGTCCTGTGAGATCATTTCTTCCTACATGCATTACTAGGGTCCTCAACATCTTCCCATATACTTTGACGCTTAGGTTCTTTGATGATCGTTGGTGGTGAAGGAGTGCGATAATTTTTCTTCAATACCTTGAATGTTAATTGCTCGTGTCCTACTCTTAGTATTAATTCGGCCCCATCAACATCAATAATTGAGCGAGAAGTAGCCAGAAATGGTCGGCCAAGCACCATCAGGGTTTCCTTGTCTTCTCCAGTATCCAGTATACAGAAATCTGCCAAAAAAAGAATTTGTCAGTCTGTATTTGTACATTCCTAATGATTCCCTTCGGTAAGTGTATCGTTCTATTGGCTGTCTTCACCAATGTGTTAGTAGGCTCTAGCTCTCCTAAACCTAGCTTTTTAGTAAATAAGTAGGGCATCATGTTGATGCTAGCTCCTAAATCTGTAAATGCCCTATCTATTTGAACCCCATAAATACTACAAGGAATAAAGAATCCCCTGGGTCCCCTTTCTTTTGTGCTATAAGTGAGTTTCCTTCTGATATCTGTTCTTTAACCTCTTTTTCAACAGTTCCTTCAATGTGAGTTTTGTTCAACGTTTATTGGTTATATCTAACATCTCACTTAACTCGCCTTCCTTAGAATTCCTCATTGCTCTGCTTAAAGATGACTTTCTTTCACTTATGGTAGGTTACCTGCATTTTGAGAAGATAACGCGTTAGCGAGTTGCCCTACCTGAACATCCAAATTGTGGATAGAAGATACATGACTTTTTAGGATTTGGTCAAATTTCACTTCCATCCTCTTCTGATTCTCCTCCTGGTTTGCATGCATCTTTTTTCGATTCTCCTCTTGAGCTGCCATTTTAGACCCCAAGACTTGCATTATCTTGTCTATTTTTCTTTCTAATGCTCTGATTTGATCTTGTTGAAACCCTCGTGGTCCTTGTGGTCTTTGTTAGCCACTCGCAGATTATAGGTATTAGAGTAAGGGTTGTTAACTTTTTATGGTTGGCCCAGTTAACTTACCTGTTTAGTACCACTAGCTCCAAATAGGAAACACTCCGTCGAGTTGTGGTTGCTTTTCCCACAAAACTCATAGTAAACTTGTATTGCCTTAGTTGCCGAGGTAGATGCTCCTTGTATGTTGTTCAGCTACTTCGTAAGAGTCGTGATCTGAGCCTGTAAGGCAGTAATAAAGTCAATGGGTACCATACCTTTCTATTCCTTCTGTCTTTGTCTGCTCCTCTTGCTTAACGACATGCAGCTACTGCTCGCCAACTCCTCTAACAGATTGTGAGTTGCTTCCATCGATTTTCTCATTAATGAACTTCCTGCTACAATACCGATTGTTCCTCTAGTGCTCGGATTCACTATATTATATAATGTCTAAAGTAGGAACTCTCTTATTAGGTTATGATGGGGACAGTTTCTCTGAAGTTCCTTGAATCCCTCCTAAGCTTCGTAGAGAGACTCCCCATCATTCTGATAGAAAATTTTTATCTCCTTAGCAATTCTCGTTGTTTTTGTTAACAAAAAATACATGGCAAGGAATGCTTGGGCAAGTTGCTCCCAAATCGTAATTATTAGGGTTAGCCATGGTTGTATGCATCACTTGCATGCATATGCAGCCAAAGAGTCAAAATCAAGATTCTGACACCATGACAACCTAAAATTCACATCATCATACATACATGCAAGGATATGTATCTAAGAACATGAAATATAAACTTTTTACCTTTTGCATCTCCTCCTTTCTTGATTCTTCTCTTTGTCTGGGTTGTTGCAAACATCAAACCTTTTCTTGATCACCCAAGAACACGCAAAGAAGGAAGATGAAACAATGTGTAAGGGTTTTAGAACATCAAACTTGATGAATTCAAGTAGATATTCAAATGGGAGATAGATCAAGGTTATCTTGCATGCATGTTGATTTATGCAACAATCACATAAATTAGATGAAGATAACTCAAGAACTCTTCTCATTTTCTCTATAACACTTCTAGAACCCTTTTTCTATTACTTGAGTGCGTAAAAAGTGGAAGAAGCTCGTACACATAAGTGAAAAACTCACTTATATATCATTTCGTGGCCTCTGACACAATCGTGGCTTAGCTCGCCTTTGGCCACCATCGTGGCCCTATAAGTCATGATAAAATGGCCATACATACTATATTTTTCATCCAATTTTATATGCGTGTGACCTTTAAGTTCCTAATTATTTTAGGCACATGAATTAAATCTTAATTTAATCAAATCATGAGGGGAATATAAGTGGATTAACACACAAACTCTTACATAGTTAATTATCCAAGTTATGAAACTTTCTATAGATAATTGCCTTGCATTTCATCCTTTCACTATACTATACCCCACTTGGTTCGAAGTATGGGCTATGTGTCAACTCCCTCTAGACTAACTACGTCACATCTAGTAGAAGTGATGTTAATTCTTATCCTGGGATCTTATTACTCTATGTGCCATTGAAGACTCTTTTTATGACACATAAATGCTTTGGCCAAAGGCTCTCGAGTAATGACCCTGACAAGAGGCCGTGGGTATCATCTCCCTCTATCAGGAGTGGTGAATCCTTTATTGGATAACTAGTTGCCTTTGAATACAAATAGCTGTACCCAATCATCACCCTAAGAGCGACCTCGTCTTTAGGTAACAAGGAATGATGTCAAAGCACAGGATTCATATCCAAGATATCCTTGAGTGTCTCAAGTCTCAGGATATTTCTACGATTGCTATAATGAGATTAATCATTGACATTCGATAGATCAACCATATGATAATCTCATAGTAGGTCATCCGATGTACTTACTACTCTTAGTAAGCATCCACATGCTAACTCTAAACAACTTATGCTTACAGTTTCTGAGATCCACTGCTTGATCAAATCAAAGACCATAATATGTGCTAGTCTGTCCGAATTAATAATGTCTTGTCTTATTAATTCTATGACTAGGGATTATTTAGATACTAATATAATTGCACATAATAGGAATCTCATTATCATGATCTCATCATGATTTCCTTTATACTATGTTTTATATCATGGACTTCATTAATTCAATTTAAGATCAATATAAATTCATATATAACAGAATATCAAATTAATGAAAAATGCCTTTCATTTTATTAATGAAAATAAGGTTTGTACAAAAGTTCTAAAGGTGATTGCCTTTAAAGCACTACTCTAACAATCTCCCACTTGCACTAAAGTCAATCACCTTTGTATCTAATATCATAGTTGAGTACATAAAAATCAAATTTTGTCTGAGGAAGTGGTTTAGTCAAAAGATCAACAATGTTGTGATATGTGGGCACTCTCTCTTTCTTCACATTACCTCTATCAATTATCTCCTGAATAGGTGATGTTTCTTAAGTACGCGCTTGGACCTCTGATGAGATATTGGCTCCTTGGCTTACATAATAACCTTATTGTTGTCACCGTACAACAATATTTGTCTACTATGCTAGGAACCACTCCAAGTTCCATGACGAACTTCTTGATCCAAACAACTTCTTTTGTCGCATCCGCAGCTGCAATATACTCTGACTCAGTCTTCGAATCTGCAGTCATCTTTTGTTTGGAAGTCTTCCAACCTACTGCTCCACCATTCAATGTGAAAACATAACTTGATTGGGATTTGGAGTCATCTTGTTCATATTGAAAACTACCATTTTTATGCCCACCCATTACAACATCTCCATTTTCATATATTAAGAGTACATCCCTAGTCCTTCTCTAGTCCTTTAGGATATTCTTGACAGCTACCCAGTGACCCTCACCAGGATCTGATTGGTATCTGCTCATAACACTTAGAGCATATGATATATCAGGTCTTGTACATAACATAGCATATATGATGGATCCTACTGCCGAAGCATAAGGAATCTTACTCGTGTGAGTCCTTTCATCTTGTGTCTTGGGACACATAGATTTTGAGAGTTTTATCCCATGAGTCAATGCAAGAAATCATTTCTTGGACTGCTCCATGCTAAACCTATTTGGCACTTTGTCTATGTATATTAACTGTGAAAGACCTAGCAATTTCCTTGATCTATCTCTATAGATCTTTATTTCCAATATATAAGTTACTTCTCCAACGTCTTTCATGAAAAGTTCTGGGACAGCTAAATTTTGACTGATTTCAAACTTGAGACATCATTTCCTATTAGTAATATATCATCCACCAATAACACAAGAATATGATAGCACTCCCACTAACCTTCTTGTACATATAAGGTTCATTAGGAATTTGTGAGAAACCAAACTCTGTGATTGTCTCATCTAATTGGATGTTCCAACTCCTAGATACTTGCTTCATTCCATAAATGGATTTTTGAAGCTTGCATACCTTTTTACCATCTTTAGATACGAAGCCCTCAGGTTGTATCATGTATACCTTCTCAACTAGGTTTCCATTCAGGAAAGTCATCTTCACATCTATCTTCCATATTTCATAATCATAATGAGTAGCAATGGCTAGGAGTATTCTAATGAATTTAAGCATAGCTATAAGGCCAAATGTCTCATCATAGTCAATTCCTTGTCTTTGCCGATAACCTTTAGCGACTAGTCTCACTTTATAGGTAATCACATTACCTTCCATATGGATTTTCTTCTTGAAAATCCATTTGCAACCTATGTGCTTTAACCCTTCAGTTAGGTCAACCAAAGTCCACACTTAGTTTTCATATATGGAATCCATCTTGGACTTTGTGGCTCGGAGCTTAAATTATGAACTCTTCAAAGCCTCTTCATAGGTTGTAGGCTCATCATCCTCTATGAGCAATACGTCATTGTCTTCACTTACGAGAAATCCATATCACTCTGGAACATTACATATCCTACTTGACCTATGAACATTTTGTGTGTTAGAAGGTTCAATTGTTGTCTCATCTCCATGAACAACAATTTCGGGTTCAAGCAATTAATTTGCTTATGTTTGAGCATCGTGAACTTTATGAAGTTCAACTTTTCTCCCACTGTCTTCTCTTAAAAGAAACTTTTTCTCTAAAAAGGCAGCATGCTTTGAGACAAAAACCTTTTTCTCTAAAACATTATAGAATTGATATCCAATTGTTTCCATAGGATATCTTATAAGTAGACATTTATCATATTTCCCTACAAGCTTGTCTGATTGAATCCGTTTCATAAAAGTTAGACAATTCCAAACTTTCATATAAGAAAGATAGGGCCTTTTGTTAGCCCGTATCTCATATGGAGTAACTTCAACTGCCTTTGAAGGGACTTTGTTTGTCATATAAATAATAGTCTCGAGTACAAAACTACAAAAGGATTTTAGTAGATCTGGTAAGCCATCATTGACCTTACCATGTCTAACAAGGTTTGGTTTTTTCTTTCAGCCACGCCATTATATTGTGGTGTGTATGGTGGAGTCCATTAGGATACTATCCCATTATCTCTGAGATAAGTTAAAAATTCCTCGTTAAGTATTCACCACCTTGATCTGATTGAAGTTTCTTAATACTTCTACTGAGTTGTTTCTCTACTTTATTTCTAAATTATTTGAACATTTTAAATGCTTCAGACTTGTATCTCATTAGATATGCATACCTTTATCATGAATATTCATCGATAAAAGTAATGAAGTACAAAAAATCACCTCTGGCATGAATGGACATCGAACCACATATGTCAGAATGTATTAGGACTAATAACCCATTCATTCGTTCACCCTTTCCTTTAAAAGGTAATTTAGTCATATTGCCTAGCAAACAAGATTCACATGTGTCATATGATTCATAATCAAATGCCCTAGGCTACTATTCTTGTGTAGCTTAATCATGCGTTTCTCACTTATATGGCTAAGTCAACAATGCCATAAGTAAGATGATTTTAAGTTATCTTAGTTTTTGTCTTTTATTGTCATTGATATTTAAAATTGGATTGGACATATCTAATATGTAAATTCCATTGCACAATGTAGCATACCATACAACATTTCATTCAACATAATTGAACAAACATTGCTTGAAAAAGTTAAATGAAATCCCATTTTATTAAGACATGAAATAGATACAATGTTTTTAGTCACAACGGGTATATAATAACAATTTTCTAAAATTAACTCTAGGCGACTAGGAAGATACAAAACATATGTCCCTATAGCTAATGCAGTAACTTTTGCTCCATTTCCCACACGTAGGTCCATCTCTCCCTTCTTGAGTGGTCTACTATCCCTGAGACCCTGCATATTAACACATATATGTGAGCCACATCCGGTACCTAATACCTAAATATTATGATCAAAAATAACATTAACCTCATTGACAAATATCTCACCTGAAGTAGACGGTGGGGCATCTAATGCCTTCTTCTGCTTTAATGACTCTAGATAAGCTTTACAGTTCCTCTTCCATTGTCCTTCCTTGTTACAATGGAAGCATATCCTCTTTGGTGTTATCTCCTTTGCCTTCCTCTTGGTTACACCTCCCACTAGCTTCTTGGACTTCTTCTTCTTCTATTGGTTCTTTCAAGAACCAGAAGTAGAGTCCACTAGCATCACAGCCTTACTAACCTGCTTGATAGTTTGCTCAGGTGTTTCGAACAAATTAATCAGGTTAGGAATTGTGGTGGATATTTGGTTCATTTGATAATTAAGCACAAACTGTGAATAACTATCGGTCAAACTAGTCAGAATTAAGTCTATACTCAATTTATGATACATAATGAAACCCAAACTGGATAATCTCTCAATTTAGCCATTCATCTTCAGCGCATACAGCACCGGAGATGATCCCTCAACCGTCTTTGAACTGAGAAGCAACCTCGAGATCTCGAACCTTTCAGACCGAGCTTGCTCATCAAAAAGTTCCCTTAAATGGTAGACTATGGTATGAGCATCCATAGCCTCATGCTACTTTTGTAGTTCTGGAGACATAAAGGCCAGCATTATACAGCTAGCCAACTCGCTATCATCCAGTAGCTTCTTGAAAGCTCTCTGATCTTCATCAAATGCATCAACAGCAGAGGGATCGATAAGTGGTTCATATAGGACATATTGTAGTTTTTCATATTTGAGAACAATTCTTAAATTCTGTAGCCAATCCAAGAAGTTGGGTACTGTGAGTTTGTTGGTATCTAACAGGGAGCGCAAGTTCACATTAGAAGACATTGTACAATTTGATAACCTAGAAGAACGAGAGAAAACGAGAGAAAGTGTTAGAATGTACACTTAATGCATATCTATAAGGACTTTAATAACATGCATCATAGGTACCACTATTCTTATTAAAATCCATATCACTCACTATGAATTCGAGAAAACTTATAGTTTTCTTAATGGGTCAATATCCGATATCACCAAGAATAACCTTGGGTTTGCCCAACAAGCCATCTTAGGTCAATTGGTAGGTATCATTCATAACAATTGTATTCATTTATGCAACTATCGACTTATGCCATCAACTGTTGATTTAACACACTCATTGGATTATCAACTCTTGATTTATATACATCCCATGTATATAACCCAACTTCGCCTCTATCCACATTAACCTTGGGTTTGCCCAACAAATCAACGCTTCCATTAAGGAGCAACCTATTAATCTGAAAATCTAATTTCTATGGTTTGAACACATTCATATAGAGCGGGCTTGGGTGCCTAACAACCCAACTCTAAAAGAACTCTGGTTCTTGCCATATCAATGGAAGACGTAAGTCCTAATATTTTGATTAAGGGATTTGTCCACTGGTCTCATCAATACTTAAATGATCTTGATTATGTCTATCATATATACGTTTAGATTATGGATAACTTAAGTGAATTGAGCATATGTCCATAACTACCCTTAATGCAAGTATCACACAAAGAAGGTTTAAATTTAGGTTGTGACTTGACTATGCATCCAAAGCTTGTGATTCGATTCAACTCTTGAACCTAATCGGGTACTATTGTTAGTCTTGGCTAATCTGAATTATGAATGTGACTCGATTAGGAACCCTAAAATTAATTATTTTGATGTTTAGATTAAACACTTTAATCCTAGTTTATGAGCCTCTTTCTGGTCACACTAGAAATGTTACGCTCCATTTGGATTAATTCTAAATTAGTCCCTAGGTTTTCCAAAATTCCTGTACATCAATTAGTCATCTATAATATCCCTAGGTCATCCCAAATTTATCCAAAACAATTTCGGCACTAGCCAAAATTATCTTGATGGCCAAAATTGTCAAGATAAATAAGTTAATCTATGAGACACTAAAGAGGCCGATTTGATGTTCGGAAACTTTTTGGAACCATAATTTTAAGCACATGCATTAAGCATGTTATTATCATCAAAATAATATATTTCTTATCACATAAGAACCTTATTTATGTCTCATAAGCGAAATACATACATTATAAGTCATTTAGTAAGTCAACTCCATCAACTTTCAAAAAGTTGATCAATGCTGACCTTGACTTGATTTATTAATTGAATCAAATTCAATTAATTCTGAAAAACTTCCAGAGTGTTATACACATTCTATGTGTATCTAATAAAAAGTTATAAAACCTAATTCTTAGGAATTATTTATTAATAAATAGAAAATAGCCAACACATCATATGTGTAAGACACTTGTCACATTACTTTTAACACTAGTCAACCATTACATCATGCATGCATAAGATAACCAATTTAACAACAAGTGTCATGTATCTCATATACGTAGCAACATCTCATCTTCCATATTTATGTACAAAATTTATAAAAACAATTTTTATAAAAATTAATATGGAATTTTCATGCATGCATGTTCTTTACATTTCCAGAATTTCTAGAACTTTATACATGCGTCAAGCTGAAACTAAATTCATAATAAAATAGCAAATGACATTCAATTGCATTTTCCTTCTGCTAAACATAATAAAACATCCTATAAAAATTTTTGTCAAAGAAAAACATAAATAAATTTCTAGAATTAATAAGAAATTTTTAAAATCAGCACATGCAATCAGTTTTCTAGAAAATCCCTAAAATCAACATATGAATAGTCTGGATATAAATTCGAAATAAAATAGCAAATGACATTCAATTGCAATATCCTTTTACAAAAACACAATTTGACATCTTATAAACATTTCTATGAGACAAAAATAGAAAAACAATGTCTCTACAATTTACACGAAGTTTTTCAAAATAACATGCAATTCAGTCACAACCTAGTAAACACTTTGCACATGTTCAATACATCATCTATTACAAGCACAAACAAGCTCTGATACCACAGTTTGAGTTTGCCATGGTTGTATGCATCATATGCATGCGTATGTAGTAGAAGTTTCAGAATCAAGATTCTGACACCATGACAACCCGAAAACGACAAAATCTAACATGCATGCAAAGATATGTATAAAAGAACATGAAATGTAAACATTTTACCTTGTGTATCTCCTCCTTTCTTGTTTCTTCTCCTTGTTTGGGTTGTTGCAAACACCAAACCCTTCCTTGAT
>JANIIA010070106.1:0-10487 GCA_027478495.1 Erythroxylum alaternifolium
CGTTGGTAAATTTACCAATGGGATATTATTTTTCTTCTGTATTTATTAGTTATGACCGTTTCTACGACATCTATGTCCGTCGGTAAAATCTATCACTAATGTTACATACTGATAGAAGTTGAATGTTTTTCGTCAGTAATTTCCATCACAAAAGTACATTTATCTTGTAATGCCATTTGCTTCTCTTTTGCATGCCCGTGTGACTTTCTCCAACCTGGCCTGTGCATGCCCTAGCCCAGCTCATGCCCTGGCATAGTGCACTACTGAGCCAGCACAACACACGCCCGTGCATCACCCTTACAGTTGCAACCAACACTCTTTGGCCAACGCACTTCCATGCGTGACCTTATATAATCCTTCTGAGTATTAACGCACATCCGTGCATCACCCTATACCATCCTTTTTAGTACCAATGTACACCCGTGCTACCACTAAACTAGCAGAAGCACACCCACACTGCCTTTATCGACATAACCAGATATGCCTCCAAAAATGAGACAACCCAGAGTTCCCTCGTCTCCATCACGCAAGCCAAATTTAGGTATCCTGTGCCTTAACTTTCAAACTAGATAGCACCAACAAAGGTACACCTTTCTTAAAGATCGTCAAATTATTTTGAAGAGATTTCTAAATTCTTAAGAACTTATTAAATTGGGAATATTTGATCGAGTCCATGGGTTGTTACAAAATGTAGGCTGGGAATAATTTTCTAAATTTAGGAAAAATTCTGATGTGGAATTGGCATTAGAGTTTCAAACCACTTTAGAAGTATTCTATAAAACTACTAGTAGGGACACTGTGAGTAATCTTAAATTTTGATTAATTAATGCACATCATGTGATCACTTTAGAAGTGCTAAATACTATTTTTGACTTCCAAATAGTGATTTATATGAATATCCTGAGTATCTTGTGGCTAGCAACTTTAATCCTAAGTGACCAATTTTAGGAAAGTGTTCTCCTTAGTCAGTCTAAATCATTTATCATTGTGGACCCTACCCTTCGCTATCTCCAATAATTTTTAACTTCTACATTATTCGGTAGAGGAGATAGCAATAGGGCTGTTTCTAAAATTAAATTATTTATTTTGTGATGTATGGTACATGCCAGGCCATTTAATGTCAGGATTTGGTTAGGTGTGCATTTAAATAAGGTAACTTAATTCAGTGCAGGTAAAATAATAGTTGGTCGTGACCTGAATTGTGGAACATCTTGGCTTGCTAACTGAGAGAACACCCATGTGGCTAGTTTCGGGCAACTCGACTCTGGACTTGAAATCCTTAATGGCAATGAAGTTTATTAGGTGGCAAGGTGATCGCTATGTTCTTATCCATGATGACACGGGAGATGCTTCGAGCAGCAAGTGAGCTTGAGTTACAAAAATGGAAGCTGCACAAGAAGATGATGTTCCACTACCTAAAGCGATGCATCAGACTTCTCCAACTACTTCTATGGAGTACCAATTACTGATAAATCAATTGATAGCATTTAAAAAACAAACAAATGATAGACTCCATAACATTAAGACCAGGGTAGAGATTTGAACCTTCATGGACAATTTGAATGTTCGCTTCAGATATCCTCCACCACCATATTAGTATCATATTTATATCCTTTTCCTTTTTATTGCCTGTTGTTTTAATTTCTTTTAGTTTTAATCTTTGTCCTTGCTTAAGTTCTTTTACCTCTTAGATCCCTCTTTCATTTTCTTATTACATTAGGGGCAATGTGATGTTTAAATGTAAGGGACTATTAGTTAAAAAAAGTTTATTAATTGTGTGTTGTGTATTTGTTTTCCCATTTAATATTTAGAGATGCATGGTTATGACATAAACTCGATTGGGATTAGAAATGCATAATATAAGTGAATGAGTATACTTACATTGTTAAACTAATTGACATGGATTATAATTAAAAGGACATTTAGTTATTGTGATAGATGAATGAAACTTTTCATTTGGTAAGAATTTGAGCCTTTTCTAACTATTAAACACCAAATTCAAGTATTCTCTATTGATAGTGTTCTTTCATGATTGAGGGACTCTAGAACTTGCTTGAAAATACTAGTTGAGATCACATAATCTTATGCAAACATTGAAATGATGAAGGCAATTAGGATTTATCCCTTTGCCTAAAAAGCCATCATGATTTTACCTTTAGTGAAACCTTTTTAAGCTTAACACGAAACCTTTTATTTCTTTAAAAACAAAATATGAGCCTTGACCTTAATTATTTATCCTTTTCGTCATACCCACCATAAGGCAAGTTGGGCATTTTAATGTATATGATTATGTTGAGGGAATAATTGTTTGAAAAAGTATGGGGGAATCATAACACATAGTTGACTTTTGAGTTAGGAATAGGTAGGGTTGTAATAATTTGTATCTTTCCTCTACATTTTTTCTCCTAAACTTGATCTTGTTCTAAATTAATAAATGAAAAATATAGTAGAAAAGAATCAAAAAAAGAAAGAAAGAAAAAGAAAAAAAGTAAAAGTAAAAAAAAGAAGAAAAAGAAATATGAAAGAGAAGGAAGAAAGAGAAGATGACCAATAAATGAAAAGAAGACTAGAGAAGGAAAAAGAGGAAGTGTTAATTTTGTTATATAAGAAGAAAGAATTGAAGGTTTTATGGCTCATTGTTTTGTATTATTTTAAATGCTCAATTTGTGCTGTGGTTTCAAACTATAATTTTCCTTTTTCCTATCCTTAGCCCGACCCCATTAAAATGAAAA
Source organism: Erythroxylum alaternifolium (assembly GCA_027478495.1). Classification (NCBI taxonomy): domain Eukaryota; kingdom Viridiplantae; phylum Streptophyta; class Magnoliopsida; order Malpighiales; family Erythroxylaceae; genus Erythroxylum; species Erythroxylum alaternifolium. Next base: position 2,733 of record JANIIA010070106.1, read on the forward strand.
TAAAGACTTTTAGATTGATTTTTGTGTTTGATATGAGTTGTGGAGATTGGGTTGGCAAGCAATCTTATGGTAGAAGCCTTACATGAAATGAACAATGAGTGAATATATTATCCTACCTTTGTATGCTTGGGAGTATAAAGAATGGAGTGAGTGTCTATTACAATAGTTGATGGTTCTTTGAGTTGAAGCACTTGTTCATTTTGGCTAAATATGCGAAAAATATCTTATTAATGGAGTATTATGAGTTTCAAGATTTTAGGTTGTGTTCTTTCCATTGTTTGACTATTATTTGGGAAAATTGTTCTTTCCATTGTTTGTTCTTGTATAGGACAATGTTTTTAATTTGATTAAGGACAAATATAGTTTAAGTGTGGGGGAATTGTTGTGTCTAATTTCTGTTGAATTTTTCTTTTATTCCTATCTTAATTTTAGTTAGTTTTTAATCCAAATTTGTGGTGAATTGAGTGGGAATTACGTGAATATTGCATCGATGTTAATTGGATCATATTTTGAATGTTACACTGGAAATTAGAGGAAATTTTCATGAATATGGGTGTGACAAGTTAATTACATGTCATAAATTAAGGTCACACATGTGACCATGTAAGTCAGGGGTGTGAGTCCATGTAAGTGACGAGTGTGCAGCCATGGTCACACTCGTGGCTATGGCCTCATCGGGATGACAAAGGTGGTCACACCCATGACCACTTCATACACTCCTATGACCCATTTTTCTTTAATTTATCAACTTGTTACATGTTATGTGTAGGAGGGATGATTCGAAAACCTAGACCTAAAACAGACTACAAATAGAAAGACTAAGGGAGGTGGAAGCACACTACACACATTTTGGATACACATCTTTCACACCACATGGACACATTCGGGAAGAGAAGAGATAGAGAGAAAGAAGGGAAGGCGAGAAGATAAATAAAGAGAGTCGGTGAAGAAGAGAGAAACATAGCAGAGAGCTGGAAGAAGAGCAAGCCTTTGACCATCTGGTGAAAACAAGTTGAAGCAGAAGGCAGGAACTAATGTGGGAAGCTTAAGAGGGGCAGGAGACCACCACATCTCACTCACTCGATCCCTGTTTGCTTGCTTTGTTATTCATCTCTTGCATTGTTTCTTGTTGTTTACTGAAGTTGTTACTTTTCTAGTTTAGCTGATTGTTACTTGTTTTCTTTTCATAGTTCATTTAGTTATTTACTTGGTTTATTACTTAAATACTTTACTTATACTGCTAAAGATGGGATTGGAGTATTTAAAGATGATGAGACTTGTGATTTCCATGATGGGTTGATTTCTTTTTCTTGAGAACTAATATAGATATTTTATTCGACTATGCCTGATTGAGTTATAGTTTTGTTATCTTATTTATTGCTGTGGTTTCTAAGTTGAATGGATGTAATAGCATGAACAAAGTTTGCATCATTTTAGTATTAAATAAAGGATCGAGAGAAGTTTAATATAGAATGAGAAACTATGGACGCTTAGGTTAAAAACTAGAAATATATTAACTTAAGTGGTAATTAGTAATTAAGTTTCCATAATTAATTTGGATAATAACTTGTTGAATACAAAGTTAGATTAGTTCATTACTCAAGTTGATTTAGACCCAACTATTAATTTTAATAAGATAACTATCCAATCATTTCCCTTAATCATTCATAGGAGATTAAATTAGCAAAATTAATTCTCAATAGTCTTTCATTTGGATTATTCTATTCATCTTTGCTTCCAGTTAATTCTGTTTACTTTTCAGTTTACTTTTATAATTTCCTTTAAAGTCTTTACTCAAGATAGAGTGTTTAGGATTACATTTGTTTTTATTTTCTTCAAGATTAATTTGAGTGGACTAATTTTTCATGGGATACGACCTTAGGTAATCACTACAACTACCTTGTATACTTCTGAGTAAGATAGCCAAGGTATTTTTGGAACTTATGTGGACACAATTGAGAGAAATGAAAAGGATGATAAGAAATCCTCCCCGCATTCATTCTCCCCCATATCCATCAAAGATTCCATTCCTACAGAGAACTACAGATGAATGAATTATATGTATAATTTACAAAGTTAGTGGAAAAACTAAAGACTTTGGAAATCAACTTGTCTTTTGTGGAGGTTTTGGAACACATGCCTAAGTACGTAAAGTTCCTCAAGGATATACTATCAAACAACTGAACTTGGGAGGAAAACTAAATAGTTTATCTAACAGAAAGTTGTAGTTCTATAATAATTAGCCATATGCCTTCAAAATTAAACGAACTAGGGAGCTTTACTATAAACCTTGTGTTATTAGTGATTTAATTAGAATTTGTTAAAAGCTTATATGACTTAAGTGAAAGTCTAAATCTTATCCCTTTGTCAATTTTTAGGAAATTGAGGCTAGGAAATGTGAAGCCAAGTTTTATGCTTATCCAATTGGCAAATTAGTCGATAAAGAAGCCATTTGGTGTGGTGGTCCAGGACTTAATTATTAAAGTGCAAAAATTCATTATTTTGGTGGACTTTATGGTGTTAGACTTTGAAGAGGATAGGAATTGCCCACTTATTCTTAGAAGTCCATTTATGAGTTCGAGAAGAGCTTTGATTGATGTCTGTGAAGGGAAACTCATCCTTAAAATTAGTGACAATTGTTATGCCTAAAAAGTTCTAAAAAGACCTAGGTATCCTATTTGCAAGTATACAAGATAGTTATAGTTGATAACCCAGGGTCGTCTTCCACAAAGGTAAAATTGGTTAACTTAAATTAAGTTTCAATTAAAAATAAAATAAAACAATGCATTCCCAAACATTTTATCCGAATTGATGAGTGAAAGCTTTTAAGGAAAATTAAGAAATTAAATTGAAAAGTAGACGGAATCAATTGGGAGCAAAGACAAATAGATTAATCAATTGGAAAAACTCTTGAGATTTAATTTCACTAATTTAATCTCCTATATATGATTAAGGGAAAATGATTGTATTGTTGTCTTACAAAAATTAATAGTTATGTTTTAAATTGATTCAAATAATGAACTAGTCTAACTTTCGTATTCAACACGTTACTATCTGAATTAATAATGAAAACCTAACTACCAATTACCACTTAAGTTAATATATTTCTAGTTCTTAACTTAATTGTCCATAGTTTCACAATTTGTATTAAACTCCATATCTCGCATCTCCATTTAACTCTAAAATGATGCAAAGTTTGGCCATCCGTTCAGTTCAGAAACCACAATAGTAAATAAGACAACATATCCGTAACCCAATCATGCATATTTAACTAAATAGCTATATTAATTCTCAAGAAAAGAGATCAGCCCATCATATCATACTCACGGTTCACCATACTCAAGTACTTCAATCCTATATTATGCAAATAGAAGTTTGAAAATAGCAACCTAGTAACTACTTAAATGAACTATGAAAAAGTTGTAAGCAACAGTCAATAAGTTAACAAGAGTTTGAATCATTTAATACCAATAGAATAACAAACTCAAAGAAATAAGCAACAGATAAGGAATTAGATAAGCAAACAGAGGGTTGAATAACGAGATATTGGGGGTCTTCTAATAGTTGTGCGTAGTATAATACCAATAGAATAATAAACTCAAAGAAACAAGCAACAGATGAGGATTTAGGTAAGCAAACAGAGGGTCGAATAATGAGATATTGGGGGTCTTCTAATAGTTGTGCGTTAGTCTACATTTTTCTAAGTAATTGGCATATGTTTCTTACATAATTGTTGATTATTGTTGTAGTTTAGGAATCATTTTGTATGTTTTTATTTAGTTTGATTTCCATTATTGCTCTTTTATGTTTGATGTTAATTTAGGGTAAGAATTTATTATTTTTATGTAGGAAAGAAGATTGAGCAACTTGGAGATTGAGCTAGAGATCAAAGAGGAGAAGAGAAGAGCAGACTCTCTGTTGTAAATTGCGATGATCATAGAAAGAGCCTCCTTGAGTGAACAATACAAGTTTTGAGCCTTTAGGAAGGTGAAGATTCAAGGATTATCATCAAGTTAGGGAAAATAAGACATCAACATCAACAATTCTCGATTTTGGAAAAGAAGGGAAGAAGTTTCCTTTATTCAATTTTTTGTGTTTTTCTTTCTTCTAATCTTTTTAAGATTGATTATTTGTGTGTTGATGATGTTATAGAGACCAGGATTAGCTGATTTAGTTTTAGGGATTGCTTTTGAACTATTTTTGTTAAACTACTATTTTATTGATGATTGTTGATTTTATGTTTATCTTTTAACAAATCGAGAGAGTGAGTAAGGTTATATATGTAGGATTGTACAACGAGAGTTGACAACCTATAGATGTACAATCATCACATTGATTGATTAGTTAGAAGAGAGATCTTAGGTAATTCAATTGATCACCTATAGAATAGTTTAATAACTAGTTAAATTGGTGGAGTGATTGGGTAGGATGAGAGCTCATTCAATTGACTTCCTTTAATTTGATTAGGGATAATTAATTAGACCTTGAGAGAGGGTAGTTAATACATTCGAAAATCTTAGGTGAAACATAATTTGATTAATAAAATAGGAGGGAGACAGAATAAGGAGAAAGTAATCTTTAGTCTTCAGCTTCTTGAGTTCTAATTTCTACACTTTGGTATTTTTATTATTCATTATTAGTCTTTCAATTTTAGTTTAATTTTTCAGATTATTTTTGCTACATATTTTCATTTCTTAAATAAAGTTTGATCTAAATTAAGTAGTATCTAGGTGTCAATCCTTGTGGGATCAATATCCACTTTCTAACTACCAATCACGGCCTATACACTTATAGTTTTTGAGCGTAAAACGAGTAGATTGTTTTACAATTCAACAAGTTTTTGGTGCCGTTGCTAGGGATTGATTTTTTAGCATCTTATTTAGTTTAGATTACTTTGATTTAAAAGTTTTTAATACTTTTCCTTATGTATTTGCAGGTGCATGAATACAAGGAGCATATGAAGATTGACAAAATTTGGTGACGACAAACTATCTGATATCACAAGACATATCAAGACATCTTAGAATGAGGAATAGGACATCTGAAGAGCTAGAGGCTGAGAAGAAATAGAAAGAACAATGACGAAAGATAGTTGTTATAGGGAGTAAGAAACATTTGCAAATTACCATGAGGCGCAGTATGGTTAGGGAAGTACTGACCCTTATTGGATTAGAAACACTCAAGAGTGGCATAACCACCCATATCTCTATCTTTAAATTGATGATGATCAAGTGATATTCAAGATAAATGATGTATTTAAGAATCCAAAGGATAGTAACTAATTCAGGAAAATTGATGTGTTTGAATATTCTAAAGAACAAAATGACGAAGAATAGATGACAACAGACATCGAGTTTTAAGAAGTTATGAAAGTCTCTATTTGGGAGATAGAAGAAGTAGAGGAGAAGAAGGTAATTAAAGAAGAAAGAGAGCAACTAACCTTCGTACATGATAAACGGTTAGATTCAATTAAAGATTCAGGGAGTTTTGCTATTCCCTGTTATGTTGATAGTTCATTTGGAAAAAAGACATTATTGAGCTTAATCAGTTTTCATAATGTTATCCATACTGTCCTTTTGATTATTTTACAATTTCTAACTTACTTATAGGCTACAAAACCAATGTTGAATGAAAAAGGTAGAAGCAAGTCATTTATAATTAATCCTAGCTGAGTTTCCAAAGAAGGAGAGTTGAGCCACCGATGTTAACAGAATCGCTACATGGGAGGTAACCCATAGAATTCAACTATCTTTTGATTGTCTTTGTTTATTTTTTTGCTTGATTTATTCAGTTATGATCATGTTTGATTTGAATTTGATTGATGTTAATTTGGTTTTCGTCTAAATTTCAACTTATTTTCTTTTTTAATTTCTTATTGATAATATTAATTTGATGTGTTTGTATGTTGTAGGATCATGGAGAACTAATACTATCTTAGAAAAAGGTTTAGTAATGAAAAAATCACCCCATCCCACAATCGTGGGAATTGGAGTGATTCCCATAATCATGGGAAATCTCTCCAGAAAGTAATTGTGAGAATTGGAGTGATTCCCACAATCGTGGGAAATCTCTCCAGAAACTTTTTGGAGAGAAAACCCACGATCGTGGGAATGGAGGTGATTCCTATGATTGTGGAAATCTCTCTAGAAACTTTTTGGAGCATAATCCCACGATTGTGGGAATAATGGGAATTCCCACGATTGTGGTAATCCCATCTGATGGAAAATTCAACTTTCCCTCGCCTTTTTTTCTTTCCCTCATTCTTCAAAATTTCACCTCTCTTTCTCTTATTTTTGCAGGTTTTCTTCTTCCAATGGAACAAAGGAAGATGATGGCTCAACAACCGACTGATGAACTCCGCCTTCAAGTATCCGGTGAAGATAAGCCCGATTTAGCAGCAACTTATCATGATCCATTCCCAATTTATTCAGAAGAAGAAGGCAAGCATTTAGACCTTAAGGATAGAGAATTAGTCACTCCTAGGTATAGTTTAGAACATCCTTAAACAAAAATTCAGCATCATCATATCCATCTTATATATCAAATGAAAGAAATAATAAGATGGCATGAGAAAGATAACTTAGAGTGGACTAAGAGTGATAGCAGTAGCAACAACTTGTCCTCTCTCCTCTACTTCCTTCCTCTCTCCTCTTCCTTAGCTGCTTTCCAAATGTAGCAAATGAAGGCTATCTTAGATTTGGTCATTCTTTTTTCTAGGCTTTTTTAGAGTGAAGACTTGGTTTTACCCAAGCCCACACAACATGAAATAGTATTTTTAGTAAAAGTAAAAGTTGTCACTAAAAGCAGTAATATTACTCGCTATTGTTATTAGTGTCCAATATTCGAAGTTGTCACCTCACGTTGCTAGTGAAATAGTGACTAATTTAAGAAATGGACACAATTATGCAACACATTTATCACACAAATACTGTAACTAAAACTTGTGAAATTTATGACAACACTATATGGTCATAATAACTTCACATATTTATGACAAGTTTATCATCACAAATAATATAAAGTAGTGACAAATTAATTCGTAACAAAACTTAATTAAATTGTGACAAAAGTGCTGACACTAAAACCTATGGTTTATGAGATAACAATATATGGTCAAAGAAACTTTACATATTTATGACAAGTGTGTTGACACAAATAATATAAAATAGTGACAATAAAGTTATAATAATAGTTCATTTTATTGTTACAACAATATCACCACTAAAATAAGTATAAATAGTTACCAAATATTTGTCACTAATAATTTTGTTATCAGTGTCCATTACTTGTTAATCACCAATATTTTAATGAAAAAGTGTCAACATCATTTCGTCACAAAAATGAAAATTGGTTCATACAAAAACTATTGTCACTAATGTGTTTATTACTATCACAAATAAAATTATCAGTTCATCAACAAAATTACATTAGCTGTAAAAGAAATTTGCATCAGTGGCTATATTGTCTAATAGATTTCATCATAAGTATGAAAGTTATATGTTACAATAATGTTGCCACTAAATAAAGAATATATGTTACAATTAATTTATCACTAATGTATTCATGTTCGTCACAAATAATGTTATTAAATTTAACAATTTAATTACTTAATCGATAAAAAATTTGCATTGGTGGCCATAAAATAGAAGTCGTCATAATGATATAGATTTTTGGTGTTAAGATATTATTAGACAAGCAAATAAAAATTATTAGTATATATAAAATATATAAAAATCACCAAAATGTAATAAATTA
>JANIIA010070117.1:0-10487 GCA_027478495.1 Erythroxylum alaternifolium
AGTTAAGTGGATCAACATCGAAGTTATAGAATATAGTGAGATAAACATAAGAGTTAAGTGTATTAACACTAAAGAGATATGAAACATGAGGTAAAAGATGAAATAATTCTGAGAGTATTGACATGACAAGTTGTGCTAATATGAGGAAAAGAGGGAACTAAGCTTGACATAATTGGTCTTTGTGAAGTTATTGAGAATATGACCATTGACTTAGAAGTTAGTATTACCAATAAAAGATGTATCAGATTCATACTATCTTACACGGATGTGTTTAAGAAATATCGTTATGATCCAATATATGTGTTATCAATACTTGAAGTGAAACTATGAGTAATCAGAGATAATTGAGGAAATAGTTATGATAGTGGGATATCAGAATAAGTACTGAAAGACCGAGTGATTTCATTGACTATAGTCAAGTAGAAGAAATTATTCGAGTGATGTAGTTAAATGGGATACAAAGGAGTGTAAGAGGAAACGTACCCCTGCCTTTCTGATCAATCAGATAAGAATTTCGAGGATGAAATTTATAAAGGGGGAGAAATGTAACATCCTGTTTCCACACTAAGGGCTAGAACCGTGGATTTCTTTAATTAAGAAATAGCAATGAGATATTAGAAAAATGCATTTCATGCTCATGCATAGTGTTAGCATATACGCATGTGAATTTGAATTTTTGTACATATTAAAACGATTGTACTTGCATTCATAGACATTCTAGGTATAATTGATTTATAATTTAACTGTGAATGTGATTTTGTTGAGAATTGTGGCTTTTATATGTTGAAAATTGATTTGGAGAGTATATTTAGTAATTTAGAAATTTTGGAGAATTTTAAAAAATTTCTAAAAGTTTGGGTTATTTTGGACTTGAAAAAATGCCAAGCGACAAGAAAATCGATACATAGCAGTCGAATTAAGAGTTAAATGGCATTGAAAACTTTTGTAAATGACATTTTGGTTTAATGACATGTGTCATTGAAATTTGGAGATAATTGGAGTAGAAATTGGAGTTGATTGGACAAATTGAATGAGAAAACCTAAGTGAACCTATAAAGAGATGACATGTGGCAAGTGAAAATATCGCTTGCCAAGCCATATCTTAAAACCAACGTTGCTTTCCAATTGAAAGACCAAGTTTAGTGTTTTGTCTTAATTCTCTTCTTCCCATTTTCGTGGCCTTCTCTTCTCCGTCTTCATGAAGTGTGTTGTCAACCATCATCAACGTTGAACCTTGCTTCCATCTTTCAATTTCTACCTCTATTTTATTGTTCCTTTCATTTACTATAAGAAAACCCAACCAAATCCACCCTAGAATGGTGATCGCCGTGAGATACATGGGATAGCTAGGTTGGTGTGTTTTTGAAGGATTTGGAGCTAAATCAAGTAAGTGATGCTTTAATCTTCATTGGTTACTGTAAATGGGACTTTATGATGAGTAATTTGACGTTTTGTTTTGAATATGAAATTCCTTAGGTAAATTCATGGGCGTTTGATTTATAAAGAGATTTTTTTCAAAACAATTGAATTTAGTGAGCTAACATTATTCATGAATTAATGATATGGGTGAATGAAGAGGTAATGGAATTATGTTTTACTTCGGTGTTGTTAAATGGTGTATGAAAGTGTAAAAATGTGATGAATGAATGAATGAATTTCTGCCTTGTTTTGTATTGATGATGGGTTAGAGCTAGCATGATCATAAAAATGGGGTTGGAAGAGTGATGATTTGTCGATAATTGATAAGTTGTGTGAATTAGGATGAAATTAATGATGAAGTGTGTTGGAAATGTGTTCGATGTAGTGTTTCTACAGAATATGCATCTGTATTTTACGTATATCGTGACCTACAAAAATCCAAATAGGATGATTGTTGATTTATATTAAATTAGAGACAAATGGATACAATTGTCATGAAGAAAATGAGTTTGAATTCTATCTTTAAGAGTGTTGAAAATTGTCTTGAAATTGAGTTTCAGATTTTGTCTCTATTACTGAACAATATGTAGTAAATTATGTATAACTTTCAGAATCCTGATCCAAATTGTATTAACTTAGCATCTTTAGAAACGTAAGACATATATTAACAATTGTTTAGAAGAAGACTTTGCCTAAAAACCTCGTTTTCTAGGTTTAAAATGGAAGTGAAGTTTGGATAAGAAAATAAAAGAAAGAAGAAGGAGTGCATCAGCCCAGAAGCAGGTCGCGATCACGACTCTACAGGGTGAACGTGGAATGTTGCGATCACCACTCGCGATCGCGACACCGCTGGTTTAAGTCGCGATCGTGACCTGAAGGCTGTATGTGGGTGATGCTTTTTGAACATATGTTGGTATTTTGATGATATATTGAGTTGTAGATATCTAAATGAGGTAATTCTTTATTCAGATTAAAATAAAGACATAATTTTACAACTTTTTTGATGAAGTATAAATTTAATTCTTTTTCTAAGACTTTCAAAATCTGGTACGAAATTGAGTCTTGATTGAGGTTGGAGTATTACCGAAGACAGAACTTATGTCTTGATGTTTTCATAAAAACTGAATGGATATAGGCTGAATTAGATAAAGGTATCTTCATAAAAGTCGTATTCCATTCTCTTATCTTTGAATTGGTATTAAGTTTGTAATTTTTAGATATCTGAGTTGAAAGTTATGAGTTGTACGATTTGAGGGTATGATCGTGAACTAGGTAAAAATTCAATTATACAAAGTCTGTGGTATTGTGAGCATAACTCATAGGATACTAAACCAAATTGAATAATCTTGGCGTATATAGAAACATAAAACAATGGGGAACAATTTTCTAAAAGAAAGTATCTCCAATGATTTTAGTTTCTTGGTCAAAAAGAACTTGGAAAGTTGACCCGAAAGTTGTTATAGGAAAAATCTGAATTTGATGAAATGAGTTACGAATTTCAATTTTTATGGTTTTATTGAGGTATAAATCATAAGTATAAATAATAACTATGTGAGTTTGGAAATATGAATGATTATGTGATGAGAATAATGGAAAGATACCCAGGATTATCGTTGAGTATGCATTATACACAACACATATACATATGTATGTGATTAGGTGTTCATATGATTGTGCAATTAATATTGTGTCTAAATATGTATTATATGATGTTGATGTACAGGATAGAATGCCTGCATCTAGATGCTTCTAGATCATGGAAGCTAACGCTAATTTGAAGCGCACTGAGTAACCTAGACAGTCTCACTCAATTAATTGTTTGTTTTATATTATGTTTGAATTATCGAATGCATGTGATTTGATTGTGCTGATTCCGGACAATAAAGATCTAATGACTCTGATGAATGAATGTGATATTTAAAGTGTTCCTTGCACGTGAATATGACAAAATAAATGTGTTTTTTGAACTTAAATGTTGACTGCCAGACCGAGGTCCGATGACATGTGAAAGTGAATATGTAAAGTGAAATAAAGTGACTGATTGAGCATATATGACTGATGCATTTCATTACATGAATGCATAATAATGTCAAGGCTGTTTTGACCGAAGTAGCCACCAAAGAAAAGCTTGAAGCTAAGAAAGTGGAAAAGAGTTTAAAACTTAGAAAGTGATTAATAGCCAAAGGCTCATTATGTAAAATGAGCCCTGTATCCCCAACGGATAAGGGACAGTTATTAATGAGCCTAGTATCCACAATGGGTACTAGATAGTTATAGGCACTCGGTCACAATAATAACAATTGAAAGTGAGTCTCGTGAGCATTGCATATGCATTTGGAATGTATGTGTAAATGATTGAAATGCATTGTTTGAATGGTTCAAATGTGAAATGTGAAATGTGAAATAAATAAATAAGGTGTTAATTGATGCTACGTGATGAATTAATGTAGTCATGAGAGTTATGTGATACTTTATGTAAAATACAAAGATGTGAATTACATATTATATGTATTTATATGATGCATGAATTCAGTGAACCATCAATAATGGTTACCTCATCTGAGTTCGCAAAACTCACCCAAATTTGCCATATTTTTCAAGCTTAGAAGAGTTACTCCGTTAGGCTAATAGGAGTATAGACGACACATTTGAGTAAGAGATATAAGCTAGGATCAGTTCACATTTGCATTTGTTCTTTCTTATTTTTGTGTCAATTTGTATATTCTGCAATTTTTGTATAATGTGTATTTGAACATTCTGTTTTTAATAACTTTCTAAATGGGAGATGTTTGTAAATGATTTGTGTTGTAAAAAAAATTATACTGAGTTTCAAGTGTTTGATTGTTCTAGCATTCCACCCTTGTGGGGTACGCACTCGAATATCGCTCAGGATGTTAGATACGTGTCTTGCGAGAGTGGGGTGCTACATCCAACCTTTAGGTAAGGTAACTACCTTTGACGTTCTTTTAGCTAAGTTGAAAATATCCTTAATTCATTTCCTACCTTAAGGCGTGTACTAAAGATTTAAGAGAAGACTAAGGTTTTAAATGGAAATTATAAACTGTATCAGTAGAAAGGAAATTTTATTTCATAGTAGAAGATATTACAAGATGAGATACATAGAGAATCTTTGATGCCATAGTTACTATCCTAGGGTCATATTTATACAAACACACTTGAAGTATAACTTCTAAACTTAAAAAAATATTACATCATATTAACATTTTTAGAAAGTAAATTCTCTTTTTATTGATAATAGATTCTTTTTTATTTGTGTTGGAGAGATTTTTAGTCTTTCTAATTCAGAATCATCATTATATGTACAAACACTAGATGCTTCACCTTTATCTTTTCCTTTAAACGTCTTACAGCCACTTGTACAAGAAGGACAAAAAAATTTTGTATGTTTTTAGAGATAACATAACTTTTTTTGTTCTTTAGGACTCGATCTTATCTTATCATTTTTATGTTAGGTTTCGATCATGCATCTCATATATAATATATATCAAATATAAGAAACAGAAATAAAACGGAACCTCAAAAACCAGATCTACTCATGTATATAGATATAGAAAAAATTAAATGTAAGATGTTTACACAACTTTCTGACGATCTCCTTCGTTCTTTAATCTTCTCCATGTTGGGTTGTCGTAAACCACAACGATCAATGTAGACCATCTCTAATGAAAGTCGAAATGAAGATAGAAGGATGAAATCTCACTAGGAGATGGCTGGAATTCTTTCTTTGTCCTAGCAAAGACAAGAACTCTTTAGAGAGTAAGAGAGAAAAAGTTTGTGTGTTAGAAAAAGAACCTATCTTTTTTATTTTGTGTTTTACACAAGATGCTCTAAAATCATCTCAATTGTCTACACCATTTGGCCTTCCATAACCCCATCACTAATGAAAAGTTATGGGAAGTTAATGGTCATAAATAACATGCAGTAATGGAAGTTACGGGACATTAATGATCATGAATAGCATGCATTAATGGAAGTTATCGGAAGTTAATGACCATAAATAGCATGCATTAATGGAAGTCAACAACACTTGTTTCTTATCCACTTCATGTAATGTTTTCTACCATGATCACATCCCGATATAAACCCAAAACACTCTCTCATATCTTGAATCACCATTCAAGATCATTTTATTCATCCTCCGGATCTCCTATGGGTGTGACCTATTTAGTTCCCAGTTATGTTGGCCACTTGAATTACTTGAATTAACACTTAATTCAAGTAAATCAAGAGCAGTATCTAACAACATGTCATGACCCCTAGCTGACCAAAAAGTCAGTGCTTTGACTACTAACCCTTCCATATGCAATGTTGCCATGTAATTTGTCCTTTCACCATCTATACACCACTTGGTTCAGAGTATGGTCAAAGTGTCAACTCCCACTAGACTGACTACATCACATCTAGTTCAAGTGATATTAGATCTTGTCCTGAGGATATCATTACTCTATATATCATTAAAGACTCTCTTTATGACACATATTTGATCTGGCCAGAGGCTCTCGAGAAATGACCCCAGTAAGAGACCATGGGCATCATCTCCTTCTATTAGGAGTGGTGAATCTTTTATTGGCTACTCAATTACCTCTGAATACCTCAAGCTATACCCAATCACCACGTTATGAGTAACCCATGAAAGGCACCGATGATTGGAGTCAAAAAAAAAAATCAATATCCAAAATAGCCTTGAGCACCTCAAGTCAAAGGATACTTACACCATTGCTATTATGAGACTATCATTGACACTAGAATAGAATATCCATATGATTATCTCATAGTAGGTCAATCTAATGTACTTACTACCCTTAGTAAACATCCATATGTTAACTCTAAACAACTCATATCTACAGTTTATGAGATCTACTGCTTAATCTAATCAAGGATTATAATATGTGCTAGTCTATCCAGATTAATGATATCGCATCTCATTAATCCTAGGGCTGGGGAAAGTTTAGATACTAATATAATTATATATGATAGGAATATCATTATCATGATCTCATCATGATTTCCTTCATGTTATGTTTTGTATCGAGGACATAAATCAACTTAAGATCAACATCAAATCCATAAATGTATGAACATCGAAATAATGAAAAGTTCTTTTTTTAATCATAAAATGATTTGTACAATAAGTGCTAAAGGTGATTGCCTTTAGAGCACTTCTCTAATAAACTCCCACTTACACTAAAGTCAACTACCTTGATATCTAATACTATAGGTGTGTACATATGATATAAAACTCTTTTGGGAAATACATTTAGTCAATGGATCAGCTATATTCTGATCGGCGGGAACTCTCTTTATCTTGGCATCATTTCTAATAATGATCTCTCTAATCAAATGGTAGCTCCTAAGTACATGTTTAGACTTTTGATGAGACCTCGGTTCCCTCGCCTATGCTATGGCTCCATTGTTGTCACAATATAATTGTACTAGATCAGCGATGCTCGGAACCACACCAAGATTTAAGATGAACTTCTTGATCCAAACCGCTTCCTTTTTAGTTTCTAAAGCTGCAATGTACTCCACCTTTATTTTTGAATCAGCAGTTGTCTCTTGTTTGGAACTTTTCTAACTGACTTCACCATCATTCAATGTGAATACATATCCAGACCAGAATCTGGAGTCATTTAGATTAGAAGCTAGCGTCAGTATACCTGCTTACCACAAGATCACCTTCTTCATACATCAAGAATACATCTTTAGTTCTTCTTAATTATTTAAGTACATTCTTAACAGCCACCCAATGACCCTCACTAAGGTCCGATTGATATTTTTTTGTTAAACCTCTTAAGTATCTTATCTATGTATGTAGATTGAGAAAGACCAAGCAACCTCTTAAATCTATCTTTATAGATCCTTATCCCCAAAATATAAGTTGCTTCTCTAAAGTCTTTCATAGAGAAGTTCTTAGCTAACCAAATTTTTACTAATTGCAAAGCTAAGACATCGTTTCCTATTAGCAATATATCATCTACTTACAGTACAAGGAACACGATTGCCCTCCCACTAACCTTCTTATACACACACAACTCATTTGGATTTTATGAGAAACTAAACTCTTTGATTGTCTCATCAAATTGGATATTCCAACTCGATCCTGAATGCTTGCTTCAATCCATAAATAGATTTCTAAAGCTTGCATACCTTTTCTCCATTCATGGATATGAAACCATCAGGTTGTGTCATATACACATCCTCGTTTAGGTTTCCATTAAGGAAAGTCATCTTCACATCCAGTTTTCATATCTCATAATCATAATGGGCAGCAATGGCTGAGAGTATCCTAATAGATTTAAGCATAGCTACTGGGATAAACGTTTTGTCATAGTCAACACCTTGCCTTTGATGATAACCTTTAGCTACAAGCCTAGCTTTATGGGTAACTACATTACCCTCCATATCATTTTTCTTCTTGAAAACCCATTTGCAATTTATAGGTTTTATGCCTTCAGGTGGATCAACCAAATTCCATATTTGGTTTTTATACATGGAATCCATTTTAGATTTCATAACTTGAAGCTATTTGTCATATTCTAAACTCTTCATAACCTCTTCATAGGTAGTAGGCTTATCATCTTCTATGAGCAATACATCATTAAGTTCACTTATGAGAAATCAATATCTCTCAGGAACATGACGTATCCTACCTGACCTACAAACTTCTTGTGTGTCAGAAGGCAAAACTATTGTTTCATCTTCATGAACAATAGTTTCAGGTTTAGGCAGTTGATCTGCGTCTATTTGAGCATCTTGAACTTCCATAAGTTTAATTTTTCTCCCATTGTCCTCTCTTAGAAAAAAAGTCTTTCTTTAAAAAGACAATATGTTTTGAAACAAACACCTTTTGTTCTGAAACATCATAGAACTAATATCCTATAGTTTACTTAGGATATCCTACAATCAGGCACTTATTAGATTTAACTTTAGGCTTATTTGATTGAATCTGCTTCATATAAGCATGACAACC
Organism: Erythroxylum alaternifolium; assembly: GCA_027478495.1. Classification (NCBI taxonomy): domain Eukaryota; kingdom Viridiplantae; phylum Streptophyta; class Magnoliopsida; order Malpighiales; family Erythroxylaceae; genus Erythroxylum; species Erythroxylum alaternifolium. The sequence goes on from JANIIA010070117.1 coordinate 8,411, forward strand.
AAACTCCCATATAAGAAAGAAAGGGTTTATTGTTCGTCCATATCTCATATAGAGTAACATCAACTAACTTGGATAGGACTTTGTTTAATACATAAATAGAAGTTTCGAGTGAATATCCCTAAAAGGATTTTGGTAAATTCGCTAAACCCATCGTAGACCTCACTATATCTAATAAGGTTCGATTTCTCCTCTCAGCCACACCATTGTTCTGTGGTGTGTAAGGTAGAGTCCACTGGGACAATATTTTATTATCCTTAAGATAATTCAAAAACTTTTGGCTTAAGTATTCACCAACTCGATCCAATTTAAGTGATTTAATACTTCTGCCAAGTTGTTTCTCAACTTCATTTATGAGTTCTTTGAACCTTTCAAAGGCTTCAGACTTGTATCTCATAAGATACACATACCTATATCGAGAATGATCATCAATAAAGGTAATGAAGTATACGAAACCACATTTAGCATGTACGGACATCAGACTACATACATCAGTATTTATTAGGTCTAAAAATCCACTAGTTCGTTCACTCTTTCCCTTAAAGTGTAATTCAGTCATCTTGCCTAATAAGCAAGATTCGCTTTTGTCATATGATTCATAATCAAATGATCCTAAACTACCACACTTGTGTAGTTTAGACATGCGTCTCTCACTTATATGGCTAAGGAGACAATGCCATAAGTACGTCGATTTCATTTTACCTTGTTTTATTCTTTTGTTAATATTGATATTTAGAACGGATTAGACATATTTAATATGTATATACCATTGCAAAATGTACCCAAAGCATACAACGTTCCATTCAAATAAATTGAACAACTATTGTTATTGAAATTTAAATGGAATCCAGCTTTATTAAGACTATAAACATATATTACATTTTAGTCAAAGCAAGTACATAAAAACAATTGTCTAATTCTAGTATAAGCCTATTAAGGACTGTCAATACATATACGCCTATAGCTAATGTAGCAACTCTTGCTCCATTGCCCACTCAGAGATCTAACTCTGCCTTGATGAGTTGTCTACTGTTCCTGAGGCCCTTCATGTCAGTATAAATGTGTGAGTCATAACTGATATCTAATACCCATATGTTGTTGTCAAAAACAATATGATTATTAATAACATAAATACCTAAAGTAGATAGGGAATTAGATGTCTTCTTTTGCTTCAAAGACTCTAAATAGACCTTGCAATTTCTCTTCTAGTGGCCATCCTTGCCATAGTGGAAGCAAGTTGCCTTCAAGGTAGTCTTCTTTGCTTTCTTGACACCTCCCTTAGGCCTTGTGGACTTCTTCTTCTTTTGGCTCTTTTTCTTCAAACCGGAAGAGTCCTCCAGCATCACAACCATGTCTTTGCAGAAAAATGACTTAATTGCCTTGAGTATGTTGACCAGCTTAGGAATTGTGTTAGATATATTGTTCATCCGCTAATTAAGCACAAATTGTGGCTAATTATCAATTAACTTGTCATTTATGATCAAAAAGAAGACCAAAGGAGGCCAACCGCTCAATGTAGTTATTCATCTTCAGTGCGTACTGCATTGGAGATGTCCCCTCAACTATCTTGGAGTGGAAAAGCAATTGCGAAGTCTCGAACCTTTTAGACCTTGCTTGCTCATCAAAGAGCTCCCTAAGATGATAGACTATAGTATGAGCATCCGTAGCCTCATGTTGCTTTTGCAACTCCGGTGACATAGTGAGTAACATAATACAACTAGCCATCTCGCTATCATCAAGATGCTTCTTATATGCCCTTCGATCATCATCAGAAGTATCAACAGCAGGGGGATTAGGAAATGGTTTTTCCAAGGCATAATCAAGCTTCTCGGACTTGAGAACTATTCTCAAGTTCTTGAGCCAGTCAAGGAATTTTGGTCTAGTCAACTTGTTAGCTTCCATCAATGATCTTAGATTTACAGTAATACTCATGGTGTTGACTCGGGCAATAGCAACCTATCGTCAAATAAAGAAAAATTAGAATGTACTTAAATGCATGTCTATAATGTAACATCCCGGTCCCACTTAACGGGTCGGATCAGGGAAACGGGTCTACGAGAAGACCAATTAGTGAAGTTAG
>JANIIA010070137.1:0-10486 GCA_027478495.1 Erythroxylum alaternifolium
TTAATAATTATATTTTAATTAGTTATATTTTAATTAATTGTAACAAGCACATCCTTACATAACAATGATACTCATTCTTCTAAATTAGGAGAGGAATGAGGTATTACTCAAAAATGTGTAATCAAAATAATGACTCTATAATCATAGTCCTTTATTAAACTCAATCTTTTATTCTATACTCATTCTTTTTTTTTCATACCCACTAAACAAGTACACCTTTAAAGTTTATAAATATTAAGATATAAAATATGCTATTAGCCGAAATCTAATAATTACTCGAGCTTGCCCTCAAATGGGCAAACACGACTCTTAATGACCATTAATAGGCTTTAATCAATTAATCTTTCTTTTGGAAAAAGAGTAAAAGACCCACTTAACTTTTTCTAAAGTACACTTTAATCTCTCAACTTGATCAAGTAAATCATGAAGTTATAAAATAATAGTCAAAATTATACTTTAATATAGCGTGTATAATACGATTATATTAAATTAAAAGACTAAAAGATATGTTAAAATATAATTTAATAAAACTTAAAATATTGAAGAGTTAAGTGTAATTTACACCAAAGTTCATAAATAGAATTAAACTTGTTTTAACCCATTTTAAGTCTAAAATATTCATATTTGAATAACTTGCATAATAGAAAAAACAAGAAATATTCATTTTATGGTTAAAATTAATTTATCTTTCAGTTTTATATAGGACTGGCAAAAAATCGGTTTAAAACCAAACTGATTATGGACAATTCAGATAAAGGTAAAATTTCATGACTTAAACTAGTTTGAAACAATTTTTTTTTTACTAAGTTGATCCAGAACTGAATTGGATTGGAAAATACTCAATCCAGTTCGGAACTGATTTGTCCAATTTTAACTAATAATAAAAGGCCATTAAATTGTATCATCTTATTCCCATTTCCTGTCACAAAGAAAAAAGAGAAAAAAAAAGCGCACTTCAAATCAAAATTATGTAAAAAAATTTCTTCGCCAAATTATGATTTTTTTGTCTTTTTAAAATTCGGATCAGACAATTTTAATCGGTTTTAAATATTCGGTGTTGACCAATTTTAAATATTCAGACGTTTTGTCCGATTATGTCAACCCGAATTTAGATTTGATTTTAATTCGGACAAAAATTGATCAACTCAATTTAAATTCGGTCAAAAAAATTCAAACTTGTATCTAATTTTTTTGGATCATACAGAATCGGATTATCAGTTCGGATAAAATTTTGCTTGGCCTATTTTTATCAGGCATGATAATAAAAAGTTAATTTAAGAAAGCAATGAGTAGATTTTGGAAACATACTAGCAATCATTTAATGACAATTAAACTATGATTAAAGTACACCAAAAAGCGTTAGTGCTTAATCACGATCTAGCTAAGTCAAAAACTTTCCCACTAACGTGTAATAGACGAAAATCGTAAACTAAAAGGGTGGTGTAGAAATTAGGCCTGTCAAACCTGAAGTCTTCGTTGATAGAGACCATATGGTCTTCCTAGAATATTGGCTTAAGGCAAGTAACCACTTTCAGATAAGATGCCAACGTGAGTGATGACTTGATTGAGACAATTTGGGTTTTAGGAGTCAATTATAAGTTTTAAATAGAATTTAAATTTGAAAATTTTGAGCTAATTTTAAAATTGTAATTAATTTAAACAACATTATTTATTCAATAAACTTTTTAATTAATCGAATTTTAAACTAAACGAAAAATTGTAAATTAAATCCGATTTATTATCAAATTTTAACAATTTTAGTTACAACCATTTGATCAATAATTATATTAAAGGTGTTTTGCATTAATGTTTGTACGTTATGATTTCGTGCATCAGATGATGAAGCATATACAAATAGTTGTATTATATGGTAAGTTAATAGCAAGAAAGCGTTCAATATCACGAATAGAATATGATAAGTGTCACGGTTGACAAAAGTTCTGCACATAAAGGAATAACTAACATAATATGATACATGCGATTTTTTTTTTGATTTATTGCATATAATTAACAAATAACAAACGTAACTTAAACAATAAAAACATATGATAATAGTGACAGAGAACTTACAATGGTTGATCAATAAAGGAGAATTTTTATTTACTGAAACAGAGAAGAAGAGACTGCAATGTTGTGAGAAGGAAACTACAAAAGAAAAAATACAACGTTAATATTATATTTGTTGGTATATAAATTGAAGAAAGAGGTTGTTTGTCGTTAATATCAATGCTAACTATGAAAGCTTCATCGTTCGCACAAAGTTTGGTGAAAATACAGGTGGCTTACCTCGTTTTTCTTTTTTGAGACAATCAAAACAATATGATATGCAGTGTGTGAAGTGTTAACAAAGAATGGTTACTAACGTTTTTATAATAGAGTTAACAAGTGACATATCAGAAATCAATCTCTTTGTGGACGTGGATTGTTCACAGATGGTGATGCATTATTGGCCTTTTGCATTTATCTTACAACCTTTGAACTATTTGACAATTATCGGCAGGAAAAAATCATACACATCAATCATTGCTACAATTGGGTTTCATCTGTCGACGAAAGTAATATCGCTGTTTTGTTGTTAAAATCAACTTTGTGCTTCCAACTTTTATCAAACTGCGACAAACTTCAAAAAGACGCATAAAGGAAAAAAAATTATTGAGAGCCATCGATTGTGATATTTATAATTGATTAGAAGAAAAGTTGTCCGTTATTTGGACAAGGGATCAAAAAACACTATATGAGATTCTCTTATAAACTCAAGTAGTAGATTGATGCTGATACCTTTTGATACTTTCAAGCTTTTCTATTTGTTACGTGTTTGACTTATGGCCATGGGGGCCATCATTTTTGGCATTTAGACATTTTTTGTCATGCGAAAATTATTTAACCCCAATTAATTGTTGCTCAGAGACTTAGACTATCTTTTTCTATGTTACTTTGTTGATTTATGATTACATGGGGTCCATCCATTGATGGAAATGTTTAGGTGATAAGAAATTGATTGTTGGTGGGCTAACAAGTGATAACTTCGTTCTTATGCCTAAATAAATGTAAAAAGAGACATGAATTATTATGATTAGATATGGTTAATTAGATATGGTGACTATGTTTTAGATTACCAACCAAGACTTCAATTATTGAAATCGGCACCGTCGGGCATAGAACAACAGAAGATCTGCCTGATTGTTTTATGTAAAGGTGATATTATAGTGAACGTTTAACCCAATTCACACGTATAAAAGATGGGCAGTACGCATACGACTATACTACCGTAGAAACGACCGAGAAAAATGAAAGAGGAGGGACAACTTTTGATGGCCTAAAGATAACCCCACTTGTTGGTGTTACCTGTTGTTTTTCTTAGTTTCACTTGTGAATTGTGACAGGTACAGGTATTTGTAAATGTATGCTTGGTATAAAAGGCGTCAGTCGAGGACAAAGATAGGGGAAGACACCAAAGAAACAGTTTTTGTTCTAACTTAATAATAACTACACATTCCCTTGAATGAAATAAAAACTTGAAATAAATGTGTTTGATAAATTTTTAAAAACTTACAAAAAACTTGAAATAAATTTGTGTTTGATAAATTGTTCAAAACTTCAGTTGAATTCTTGAAGTTAAAAACTTTATTTGAAACTCAAATTTTGCAAATTTAAATTTTTACTGAATTTAAATTTGGACAACTGAATTCATCTTTTGAATAAAATTTAATTTGAAATGAAAATATTGAAATTAAGCTTAATTCAATAAACTAAAATTTTACTTTCATGCTTTATAAAAAATTAACTACTATCTAAATTTTGTTTCTCAACAAAATTTGAATTGCGCGATAATGAGGACAATCATGATAATAAATTAAATCTTAACCATAATATCACTTTTATATAAAACAATTAGGCAAATCTTCTGTTGTTTTATGCCCGACGGTGCCGATTTCGATATTTGAGGTTTTGGTCACTTTTGATTATTTATTATGGTCTTTAATTGTTTTGAAATTTACAATTTTGTGATTTAAATTTATTCAAACCTGATTATAATTTCGGATAAAAAGATAAAAACTTCTTGTTTCATTTTTTTGGAAACTCTAATAATTACAAGTTTCAATGTAAATCTATTTCTTGTTTGTATTATCAAAAATGCTCTAACAGGGTTTTTTGTAACAACTCTATTTTAACTAGTAATTAAACAAAAGAAAGAGTTATAATCTAACTTTCTTTTAATTATTTAGCCAAACTGTTGAAGACATTATATTTATAACATTGTGGGCAATTGTATTATAATACAAATATTTCTTTCAAAATGTTGTACGTTTCTCCTTTTTTTTTCTTTAATTCTAGCAAATGAATAGTGTATATTGGCAACTATATATAGAAGTTCATATCAGAAACGCTACATATGTACAGTAAATCATTCTATTTTATATTGAAATTATACCCACATTTTTCATAATTACGATGTTACATTTAAAATTATAGAATTATCAATCTTCAAAGGGTTGAATTGAAGAAAGTAAATTATAAATACTGAATTCTTTTATCATATATGTATTTTTTCATTTTACTTTGAACATTTGTATCATTTTTTCATTTTGAATAGTGGTTGATAATGTTTTTATAGTAGAGCTAACAAGTGAGTTATCAAAAATTAATTTCTTCTTGGACGTCAGTTGTTCGGATATGGTGATGGATTATTGGCCTTTTGCACAGCGTGATATATCTGTTGAAGTAGCGTGAAAAGACGTTGTTTTCGTTTTCTTCCATTTACACTGTTTGTCAATTCTGTTAAGGTAAAATAATAGGAATTCGTTGAAAATTCATCTGCGACAAAGATGAAGAAGTCCATCTCAATTGTTGAGCATGGGCGTGATATATCTGTCAACTTTGTGTGAGAAGATGTTTTTTTCGTTATTGTTTTTTATCTGTCAAAGCAACAAAGATGCGATAAAGACGGAGAAGTCCATCTAAACTATTGAGCATTGGCGTTATATATCTGTCAACCTAGTTATATCAGTGAGAAACGTTGTTTTTGTTATCTGTCATTTACATTGCTTGTTAATTCTGTGAAGATAACATAACAGAAATCAATGAGAGTTGGAGAAACGCTAAAGTCAAATATTATCATAAACATGCAAATTTGCTTATAACGTTTTTCATGAGTATTTTTCTCAAGGACAATAAAGTTTTTCAAAAAAATTGTAGAAGAACAATTAACAAAGAACGAAACACATATGCTGATATTTTGTAGATCATTCATTTAAAACTCTTGATGACCAATGACTTTTTAATACTTTAAAGCTTTTCCAATTGTTAGTTTTCAGACTTATAGCCATGGGGGCCATCAACTTTTGGCATTTACACGTTATTTTTCATGGGAAAATGACCTCACCAAGTAATTGTTGCTTAGAAACTTAGTATGTCTTCTTATACGTTACTTTGTTGACTTCTAACCATGTGAGGTCTATCCACTGACGGAAACGTTTTGTTGTTCGGCTAACAAGTAATAACTTGTTTCTTATGCCTCAATAAATCTAAAAACGAGACATAGATTATTGTGATTAGATATCGTTAATCATATATAGTGACTATGTTTCAGATTATGAAGTAAAATCTCAATTATCGAAAATTATAGAACCAATATTCATATAAATTAATATGCCATTCTTACTTATGCTCAAGAGTGACGAAACATCTACCATGTCAAAGTAAACAACATTTGTCAAGTAGCAATAATGCAATGGGTCTAGGTATCAAAGTAGGCTTAGATGATCAATAATAAGATATCTTTCTGAACGTGGCATCAAATAATTCTCAAAACCAAATGGGACCTGCTTAAGAAGAATAGAGGGAGATTAGAATAAATGATCACTAATTAAGTCCAAAAACAGTATAAGTAGTTAGTCTATGACACACTCTACCCTCAAATGAACAGTAAGATGGAGCCAAAGCTTGAGAAATAAAGTTATCCACACATATGACGTCATATTCAGTAGAGTGACTACTTTTTCAAAGTTAAATCCATGTTTTTACACCTCCTGTGTACGTATTGTTAAACGTCTACCAATTTTACTTTGCTCTTTAATTTGTACAGTAGTAAAAAAATTTGTTCTTTGTGCTCTTTAGATAATACAGACAAGACATTAGGAGAGTATAATTGAAGGGAATATAATTTTACATGTCATATGCTCCTACATTATTGTTCTATCAATCTTATTTCGTTACTTTTTAATAATTATTTTTCTTTCTTCGAATAAGACAACAATTGCTATTCAATTACTAACTTCATGAATTGGATTGGTATGGAAAACAAGTGGCATGCCAACAAAAACAAAACCAACAGAAGTCAATGGATAAACTTCACAGATTTATGATGACAGAAAAAGGATGAGTATCAGGTATTTAGTTGACAAGTGTTAATGGTCCTATACAGAGTGTTTTTGAGGCTAAAGGCAATAAAATTTAGAAGAGTACCTGTGAGCCTGTGACTATCGAGATAAAAGCACAATCGTCTTTGCAACATATCTGCAAACAAAACTCATACAAAACGGCAACAAACATGTAGATCAGGACATGATCTATGGAGATGAGATATCTACGCGCCTTCAGACAAAATTGATTTTATGTCGTTGATTAAGAAAATTGAAATTTGAATTGGGCGATAATGAGGACAATCATGATAATAAATTAAATGTTAATTATAATATCACTTTTACATAAAACAATTAGGCAAATCTTCTGTTGTTATATGCCCGACGGTGCCGATTTCGATAATTGAGGTTTTGGTTACTTTTGATTATCTATTATGGTGTTTTATTGTTTTGCAATTTACTATTTTGTGATTTAAATTCATTGAAACCTGATTCTAATTTTGGATAAAAAGATAAAAACTTTTTGTTTCTTTTTTTTGAAAACTCTAATAATTACAAGTTTTAATGTAAACCTATTTGTTGTTATTTTTAATTGTTTAATTTTTGATCAAAATGTTCATATAACATGACAAAAAATGAAATATAACCTTGTAGATTTCGGTGCAGGGTAGTTAAGTTATTATTAGTTTTGTGTAATTTGGTTTCTTTTTTTTTCGTTTACATTTTTAATCATCGAAATGATATAATGTTGTGAAAGAGAAATGAAGGGTACTTTTAAATTTCAGGCATCACAAGAAAGAAACATAAGCCATCATTCATCAGAAAGTGAAAAACATGTCATTCTATTAAGAAAGCTTTATAATTAGAATTTGCAAAATGAATTAGCATACTTAGGAACTAAAGCAACTGATAAACTTGCCTTTCTATATTCTATAATATATCAAGCAGGCAGTGGTTGATATTTCACTTAAGTGGCGTCTATATGAGAGAAATGCCAAAGAGTTGGTATCTTCCATCAACAGTTTTTCCATTTTCATGCCTTTGCATTGGTGACGACTGCTTTGTTGAATCTCTCGCATGATCAGGATTATCAAAACGAGATGATGATGAGTGAGATATCAATCCATTTCCATTCAATATATCAACTCTAATGCCAGAAAGTGATGGATATTCACTTGGTACACTGCATTTAGTATTACTCTGCCATTGATGATCTACATCCCCGCTGTTTGTTGATAAATCTTGATTTGATTCAACCAACTTAAGTGATAAGTTTGTAGACATTAACGACTGTTGGTTGGCAAGCAAGTTATACTTTTTATCTTGATGTTGTACATGTGTTCTTGTTGGATTAGTAGTTGCTATTGTTTGATCTATCAGTGGTGCATCACAAAATCCATTGGAGGAATTCAACCTTACTTCCAAACCTGACAGCAGATTTGTTGAAGTTAATTTATAGTCGAACCTAAAATTTAAGTTGAGAAAACTTAGCGTACTTGATGGACTTGAACTTTTCAGGGAGAAGCCTATGAATCATTTACATGACCATTACCTTCTGTAGCTTCAACAAAAGAGTCTGTAGATTCAACAAAAGAGTCTGCAGATGAAGGCACCATGCTTGCTCGGGGTCTCTTTGGCATGGGCATTAGAAGGGTATTTACTGGAGAAGGAGGAACTATAGGTTCTATTTCCCAAGGTGAAACCCTATTTGGACGAGATATACGGCTTCTTTCATCCCAACAAACCTAAATGCAAAAGGAAGTCAAAACACATTTTATCTGTTACGATAAATGTAATGTAGGAAATCATTTAGTACTACCTTCAGGCATCTCCATTTTGATTCTTGCCACATATTGGAATTAGCATCTTCAATTCCGACAATAGCGCCAGTAAATCTTTAACATTGAAAAAATGCTAATACTACATTTCATGACCGTTTATTTATAAACCATTTATCATTTCTTTAGGAGAAATAATTAGTACCTCTGTACAGGAGTTTCCTCACCTTCAAATCTCATTTGGAACTTCATACCTATAGAATAATTAATTTTCATGGATTCTATGTACTGGTTTAAGGGAACTAAGAAGTTAGCGAGGCTTGTCCTGTGCCAAAAAAACGGAAGAGGAACATTAAAACGTCAACAAGAAGCCTTTATAGTGAATTTATGTTAGTCAGAAGGGTAAGCTACCAATTGAACTTTACATAAGAAATTAACAAACTCTACTTCATATTGTTAACCATGCTAAAATAGTAATTTAAGAAGATACCTCGGCTTATAGTATATTGTAAACATCGTTTTTGTTGATATAGCCTGCCATGCTGTGGCAAGCACACCAACATACATACTTTGACTGGATATGACAGATGGCTGTATATTACCCTGTTGCTGCTTCAATTTTCTAACACCAACTTTAAGTTCTCCATTTTCACCTCTAAAAGCCAATCGTAAATTAAAATATCAGTTATGTGTACATAACAATGACAATAGTTGATGAGACGAAACATTATCGTAAAAACTACTAACCTTAGGAATATAAAGGCATCACCAGCTACAAGTTTTTTACAAGTTGCAAATACATTCCATCCACCTTGAAGCATGTGCCTTTTATGACGACCTAACATTAACATCAGAATATGACTTAAGCACCTAATATTATATACTCATGCAGAATTTTATCTACCAACGTATGCACAAACGATTTAAAAGGCAAGCGGAAAAATAAGGTTTATTACCCTGAAATGTATGACAAAACCTCCATTCGTTTCCATGTAAATCCTTGGTAACCAATTCCTGTGATGGATATTGGCTTGACATATCCTGTGACGCATTAGAAAGCTAATTCTACTTGAGAAGTAGTTGTTAATTTGGAAAACGAAAAACATTACTAATTATCACAAGGTGCCTTTGACTAACCAATTGGGGCAAACACTCGTTACCATGTTGTTTAAGAATGACAAGTCCACCATGCATATTGGCATCTGATGGACTTAGAATCTTGCAAAAAGAGCGTATATGAAGCTTCGGTGGAGAAGATGGGGGAGCTTTCTTTTTCACTGGATTATTATGTTCCTGATATGATAAGATAACTATTTCATAAGAATCATTTAGCTTTGAATGCTTAACCATGCATTATATAACATAAAACATATTAACGTTAGTACTTACGTTGGGCTCAGGAAGTAACGTCACTTCAACAAAGACCTCATCTGTAACTGGGTCGGCCTACAATATATTATAAGATAATAAGCAAAAAATGAAATCACAAAATGTAAAACAAACTTAACAAGTAATGAACGTTAAGTACAAACTAATAATTTCAACGATAAACCTACTAATTACGTACTTTCAAAATAACTTTCATGACACGACACAGGATCTTTGACGGAATGTTATAAAACGGCTTTTCCTGGTCAGCTGGTTGGTTAGTTGACACTTCGATCTGATGAACACATTAATCAAAAGCGATTTAAACTGATATGTAAAATGCAAAGTCGACAATACGAACGTAAATCAAATCTGTGTAAATAGCTTATAATAAAGCTGACACTATACAAATCATAATCGAATAAATCATGTAAAGCAGACCTGTTCGATATGTCCTTGTGGGAAGTACAAGACGTGTTCATTTTCTTGAGGGACGGTTACCAAAGGACCAGCACAGGCATACCATAGTTCGTGATAAAGAGCAGCTTCAGCATCTACACAACACATGCCATTGTCAGAGCATACCAGAATCACCAGAGAACACTCACTGATTTCAAAAAAAATTCGTCTGTAATTTACTAGAGAATATAAACAAGCCGTACGCAAAGTTTACCTTTAACGCCAAAAGAGCTCATAGAATGATATTGTGGCATCTCCATTTCACTCCTCAGGTGAATAGGTTCACTACAACTAGAAGAAATGCTCTTTCCTCTCTCTCCACCTGTGGAAAATACTTAATTGTCAAACGGCTATATATGTATTAATATACGTATATAACGGCTATTTTTCATAGAAATACTAACGGCTATATTTTGTATATTTCTAACGGTCATATAACGGTTATAATTTATACATTTCTAACGGTCATATAACGGCTATATTCTATATTTTTCTATAAATACACTAATTTTCATTCAC
>JANIIA010070148.1:0-10485 GCA_027478495.1 Erythroxylum alaternifolium
TACCATAGTTTTAAAATCAATTGTAGGTCATTAATTCGATCGATTAATACTTCAACTTCGATGTGATTAATGCAAACTTAGTATTAACACAAGAAATTAATAGGTTTTATAGACAAGACAAATTCTTTACATAATAAACCCTAGGACGGTATATAAGCTGGAAACTTGTGATGTAGCTACCGTAAGGCTTATCAGTGAAAACTTCCACAAGCCTAAGAGTCATAGCGAGAACTTGTTTTCTTGATTCACAGGTGTAAACAATGTCACGTACCATAGTTTTGAAATCAATTATAGGTCATTAATTCAATCGATTAATACTTCAACTTTGATGTGATTAATTCAAACTTAGTATTAACACAAGGAATTAATACGTTTTATAGACAAGACAATTTTTTACATAATAAACCATAGGACATTATATAGGTTGAAAACTCGTAATGCAGCTCCCATGAGGCTTATCGGTGAAAAATTTCACAAGCATAAGAGTCACAGTAAGAACTTATTTTCTTAATTCATATGTGTAAACAATGCCATATACCATAGTTTTGAAATCAATTTTAGGTCATTAATGCGATCGATTAATACTTCAACTTCGATGTAATTAATGCAAATTGACACAAGGAATTAATACGTTTTATAAACAAGACAAATTCTTTACATAATAAACCCTAGGACGGTATATAAGCTGGAAATCCGTGATGCAGCTCCCGTGAGGCTTATCGGTGAAAAATTTCACGAGCCTAAGAGTCACAACGAGAACTTATTTTCTTGATTCACAGGTGTAAACAATGTCACGTACCATAGTTTTAAAATCAATTGTAGGTTATTAATTCGATCGATTAATACTTCAACTTCGATGTTGTGTAAAGTTTAGATATTCTGTAAACTTTAGGGAACATGAAGGATACTAACTATGGAATCACTGTTTGAAATTAACAGTTTTGCATAACTGAGTAATGTTGATAGATATTGGACATATAGATGATTAACACCTGATGGTTTCATTAATCTTGAGATTGTTGAGGGAGTTGAAGCTTTTATTCATTATGCATGTTCTCAACCTGCATGTATGGATGGGCCAAAGATCAGATGTCCATGTAAAAAGTGTAAACACATTCATTTCCTTCCTATTGATGAAGTGAAAGGGTATTCGTTCTTAATTGTTACTTTATTCAACTGCCTAATCTATGCATAACCATAGAGATCCATCTTTCTTCTTAACAAATAACACTGGTGCACCCCATGGTGAGCTACTGGGTTTAATAAACCCCTTATTAAGCTAATCTTGCAACTGCACCTTTAACTCTTTCAATTCTGTAGGTGCCATTCTGTAAGGAGTAATTGAGAAAAGGGTTTTGTCCCAAATTATTTTAAGTGGATACAACATGGGGAACCATTGATTTGTAGCACCTCAAGGGATAATAAAGCACAATCGTCAGTGAACTTAAATAAGTTTGAAGGGGGGATTGGATTTAGAATAAATAATATGGATGCAAATGAAAATCCTTACATGCAAATAGTTTATGATGCAGCCGGTTATACTTTTCAAAAAAATATAAAAAATCTTAAAGAAGAACCAAACCCACATTTAAAACAGTTTTTTGACTTACTAAACTTAGTTGACCAAGAACTATGGCCAAATTGTAAGGCATTAACTTAATTGTCTTCAATTGCTCGAATATTGAACATAAAGTTTGAAGGGCATATTTCTGATCATAGTTTTGATAAAATTCTTGGATGATATAATGAATCATTGCCTCCTGATCATATAATGGTTGATAGTTTTTGCAATATGAAGAAACTTATTAAGGATCTTGGTTTGCCTATTGAAAAAGTTGATTGTTGCAAATTGGGATGTATGCTGTATTGGGGAGATGATGTGGAATTACAAGATTGCAAATTTGATGGTCAATATAGGTTCAAGCTTAGAAAGCGTTCTATGAAACAGATAGAAGTGAATGTATTATTTCCCGCTAACTTCGAGACTTCAAAGACTATATGCATCTGATGTTACTACATCTCACATGAGATGACATAATGAACACCAATAAGAAGATGGAATAATGAGTCATCCATCAAATGCACTAGCATGGAAACATTTTAATGACACCTATTATGAGTTTGCAGTTGAAAGTCAAAATGTTAGGTTGGGATTGTCGACGGATGGATTTCAACATTTTGGTTAATCTAGCCAACAATATTCATCATGGCCAATGTTAATTACTTGTTATAATTTGCCTCAATGGATATGTATGAATGAGACATATATGTTCTTGACAGTGATTGTGCCAGGGCCTACAAATTCAAAGCATAAAATTGATGTATTCTTACAACCATTGATATCTGAATTGCAGCATCTTTGGGAATATGGTGTTGAGACATATGATATGCCTCTGAAACAAAATTTTATGTTAAGAGCAGCTTTGATGTAGAAAATTAGTGATTTTTCAACATATACCATGTTGTCTGGATGGAGCACAACAGAGAAATTGGCTTGTCCTTATTATGACAACAATTCTGATGCGTTTTATCTTCCAAACGGGGGAAAAATATGTTAGTTTGACAACCACAGAAAATTTCTTCCTCCAGATCATCTATTTAGACGTAATAAACAAAAGTTCATTAAGAATAGGATGGTAAAAACAGCTCCTCCCCCTCACAAAGCTGGTGAAGAGATAGAGGTGTTTTTACCATCCTATTCTTAATGAATTTTTTTATTGCATCTAAATGGATGATTTGGAGGAAGAAATTTCTTGTGGTTGTCAAACTAACATATTTTGCCCCCGTTTGGAAGATAAAATGCATCAAAATCATTGCCACAATAAGGACAAGCCAATTTTCCTACTGTGCTCCATCCAGACAATATAACATTTGCCAAAAAATCACTAATAGTTCAAATTAAAGCTACTTTCAATGCAAAATTTTATTTTAGAGACACATCATATGTCTCCACATCATATTCCTAAAGATGCTCCAATTCAGATACCAATGAATGTAATAATACATCTGTGCTTTAGATTTATAGGCCCTGACACAATCACTGTCAAGAACATATATGCTTCATTCATAAACATCCATAGAGGCAAATTATAAGCAGTAATTATGCTTGACCATGATGAATATTGTTGATTGGATTGACCAAAAGGTTGGAATCCATCCGTCGACAATCCTAACCTAACATTTCGACTTTCAATTGCAAACTCATAATGAGTGTTATTAAAATATTTCCATGCCAGTGCATCCGATGGATGACTCATTATTCCATCTTTCCTGTTCGTGTTCATTATGCATCTCATGTGAGATGCAATAACATCAAAAGCATATAGTCTTTGAAGTCTTGGAGTTAGCGGAAAATAATACATCCACTTACAGGATACTAATTTCTGTTTCATAGAAGGCTGTCTAGGCTTAAACCTAGATTGACCATAAAATTTGCATTCTTGTAGCTGCACATCATCTCCCCAATACAACTTACATTCTAATTTGCAACAATCAATTTTTTCAACAAGCAAACCAAGACCACTAATAAATTTCTTCATATTGTAAAAACTATCAACCATTGTATGGTCAAGAGGTAATAATTCATTATACCATCCAAGAATTTTATCAAAACTATTATCAGAAATATGCCCCTTAGACTTTATGTTCAATATCCAAGCAACTGAAGACAATTGAGTCATTGTCTCACAATTTAGCCATAATTCTTGGTTAGCTGAGTGTAGTAAGTCAAAAAATTGTTTTGCATGTGGGTTTGGTTCTTCTTCAAGATTTTCTATATTTTCTTGAAAGGTACAACTGGCTGCATCATAAATCATTTACATGTAAAGATTTTTAGTTGCACCCATATTATTTGTTCTAAATCTAATCCTCCCTTCAAACTCATCCATATTTATTGACGAGTTTACTTCATTACCCCTTGAGGTGCTACAAATCAATGGCTCCTCATGTCGTATCTACTCAAAATAATTTGAAACAAACCCTTTTCTTAGAAAATGGCCATTCACTTCATCAATAGGAAGGAAACAAATATGTTTGCACTTTTTACATGGACATCTGATCTTTGGGCCATCCATATATGTAGGTTGAGAACATGCATAATGAATAAAAGCTTTAACTCCCTCAACAAACTCAGGATTAATGAAACTATCCTGTGATAATTGTCTATACATCCAAAATTTATCAACATTACTCATTTCTACAAAAATGTTAATTTAAAAAAGTGATTTCGTAGTTAGTATCCTTCATGACCCTTAAGTTTACAGAATATTTAACCTTTACTTTACACAACATCCCCTAAGTATTAATCAATTAAATTAATCACCTACAATTAATTTTAATACTATGGTACGTGATATTGTTTATACCTGTGAATTGAGAAAGTAAGTTCTCACTGTGACTCCTAAGCTTGTGGAATTTTTCACCAATAAGCCTCACGGGAGCTGTATCACGGGTTTCTAATCTATATATCATCCTAGGTGTTTATTATGCAAAGAACTATTGTGTCTATTAAACTTATGAATTTCTTTTGTTAACACTAAGTTTGAATTAATCACATTGAAGTTAAAGTATTTACGTTTGAATTGATCATCTACAATTGATTTCAGTATTATGGTACGTGGCATTGTTATACCATACGAATCGAGAAAGCAAGTTCTCGCTTTGACTCTTAGGCTTGTGGAATTTTTCACCGATAAGCCTCACGAAAGCTGCATAACGGGTTTCTAGCCTATATACCATCCTATGGGTTTATTATGTATTAAATGATCCATAATTTTTCGTAACTATACAACTTACTACTTCTTTAATGTTTTAATTGAAGTTTGTACACTAAGTTTGAATTAAAAGAAATACTAAAGTACGTGGCATTATTATACCATATGAATTGAGAAAGCAAGTTCTCATTATGACTCCTAGGCTCATGGAAATTTTCACCGATAAGCCTTATGAGAGCTTCATCATAAGTTTCCAACCTATATACCATCCTAGGGGTTTATTATGCCTCAAATCATCCATAAGATCTCAAATTTATTCCACATACAGTAAATACTTATGTAATCATGCATCTACTCATCAATGATTCAAACAAAACCCAAACATAAATACTTAGACTATTAAAGAAGAACATAAAAACTCATCAATGATTATAAGAATATTCTAAACAACAAAACAAATTCAAGACCTTCTTAATTTGCATTCACACAAAACTCAAACGCACCTAGTTAACGTATTATTAAAGCTACACATATAGTAGACATTAGTTGGACAACTTACCTGGATGGACGGACAACTACATATTATAAAAAATAAGGATGAGCGATGCTAGTCAACACAAAATAGGGCCTCTGAAAACAATATTAGCATTTTTCTGAAATCAATTACATGGAGGTTCATAAATGATCTTTAGTATAATTATATTGTAAAATATATTAAATTATCTTCTTCGTAACCCTCTACTAATTAGACTTTCTTCTTAGATGAAACAAAAATATGACAATATCTACAATTTCATAAAATTGTCAAAATAACTTGCCTTAGTATTAGTATAGTGCATCAGAAGTCATGCTTCTCCAATAACTCTACTATACCATGAAAACTATTTCTTTGGAGTAAATTGTACTTTCTATATATGTTCTCTTACTTGGTTTCCATTTTCACTCCTTAAACAATTTAGGTCTATAATAACAATATGCACCAAGTTATAATGCATTTAATAGCTCATTTGTTCAGTGTATTTCTCTCCACGAATAATTTCAAATGAGAAACATAAAACAAATCTTCTTATTTGCTTTTGGTATTACCTAATCATTTGTGCAAATATATATCCAGCCAATAGTCAAATTTTGAATTGAATGAACATGTTATATTCTAGTTTTATCATGTAAAAAACAAGGATATGGCCTTAATGTGTAAACAGAATGAGTTTATGTAACTTTAAATGATGCTAGATCAAATATTCAAATGAGTATAAATTAAGTTATAATCTCGCATTATGTAACTTTAAATGATGCTAGATCAAACATTCAAATGACTATAACTCATTTGAATATTTGATCTAGCATCATTCAAAGTTACATAATGCGAGATTATAACTTAATTTAGTTTCTTTTCCCTTTCTAGTTTGAAAATGACGACCACTATCTCATATATAAATATCCTACTCTCTATATTAACCATTAGTAATTAATTATAATCAAAATAGACCAAACAAAATAGTAAACAATTCTTAAACTTTAAAGTCACTAACTTAGTGCGATAGAAAGTTAACTTTATTGAGACATTCAAATTCTTCCTTGGTGTTCCAGTATTACAAGCATATAATGTTGTAATCCATTAATGGTTCTAGGCGCAAAAGAATTATGTCTTCCAAGCTTAGCCCCTATTACTTAGATTTATTATAAATGGTGCCATGAAAAAACTAGGATTCTATCAAGTATTCAAATTGAATTTTCATGATGGAAAACGTCCGAAGAGTACTGTTAAGTGGAGGAATATGGCAGTTCTGAGAGGCCTTATTAAGGTCATCATATCATGCTATATGTTTTTATGCTTTTTAAGTTTATAAACTTCATTAGTTTCGAACAACCAATTTCAACTAGAGAATGGAACTGAAACCTTTTAGTTACTTGCAAACTAATAGCTCTAATGCTTAAAACAGAGATCTCTGTAATTTTACAATAAGTGTGAGTGAAGTTATTGTCAACTAGTACAAATCACCTATTCCTACAAGTGAAAATTGTTCACAAAATCACACCATTCGAATCTAAAATCACTTCTCATTCTCAATACATTTAACCAACCTTTAAAGTACGGTTCAGACTAACCAAAGAGAAGTATACAACATACATGGCGGTGACTGTTGTAGTGGCGCGAGAGACAATACCTAAAGAAGGACGACGACAGCGAGGACGCGCGGTGGCCTTTGGTAGCGACGAAGAAGAGGATGCTGGTACACCAAAGACGATGGCATGCTGAGGACGCACGGTGGCACAATAAGGACACCGGTGGGATGATGATGAGGTATGGTCGGACAGCTCGGACGACGACAACAGAAGAGAAGAAAATAACTTATCTGCAATGAAGAAGGGGGAACGGGGGAGGGAGGACAATATTTTTGTTTTTCTAACTTTGAAGTCGAAGCAAACGACAACGTTTACTCTAAACTTTACTGACAAAATTTACCGACAGAAATGTACTCTGTAAATAACCCAAAACTTATTTATTCTACCAAGCATTCTTGCCTTCTTTATTGATGAAAATTGTATTTCGTCGCTATATTCTGTCAAAAAATTTGCTGGGATAATTTTGCTCCATATTTACTGACGAATATATTTTTTGTCGCAAAATGAAATTTTTCCTGACAATTTTACCAACAAAACATGATCTAAGTAGCCTTGGAAAATTACAGATGAAAATCGAACTATCGTAAATTACCAACAAAAGATTTGTAATTTTCCATCGCTAATTAATAATTTTCTTGTAGTGATAAATGCATCATTAGAAGAAATATGATAAAAAGTGATATTAAATCAATATCTTCTCTCTAAGTGAACCCTCTAGTAATCCACTAGGCTTTAGACTACTTAACTTTACCTTGGGAGTTCTTCTAATTCTTGAAAATCTATTTACAACTAGCGGGCTTATAATTATAAGGGAAATCCACGAACTCCTTTACCTTGTTATACTTTATAGACTACATTGTGTCGTTTATGGATTCACACCACAAATCTATGTGGAGTCTAAAAATAGCTTCTGTAATAAGTCTACAAAATTTCTAAAATTATAGTCTTGTTCACCCAAATAGACTATATAGTCAGATGATATCGTAGGTCTCCTTAATTGAACTGATTTAGTTTGATCATGTATCTGAGGAACTTCAATTTGTACATATATGGATTCCTATTCCTATTCATATACTTGTATGGTATCAATACTTGGATCCATTGGTTTTGGTACCCTTCTATCACATGCAAGATGAGATGGATCACCTTCATCAAGATGAGACAGACCACCCTTATCATAGAAATTGTGTTATATAAACTTAGCTATTTGTGATTTCACTATTTTAGTTCCTCCATATCGACATTAAAATCTGTATCCCTTAGAGTGTTCATGATATCCTACAAAGTAATAATAATTGGATCGATAATGCAACTTATCTTTATAAGGATTATATAATTACACTTATGGTACTCAATATATGATAATGTGTAAGACTAGGTTTCCACCCCTTCTAGATTTTAAAAGGCATCTTGGTCACTAATTTGCTCAGGATGCTATTAAGCATATATAAGGAAGTCTACGGGCTTAACCCTTAAGGTAATATGGCATGTTAGTCTTACTCTACATTGATCTTATCCTATACTTTAAGGTGCAATTTCATCTTTTGGCCACATCATTTTCCTCATCACTCTGGCATAATGAACTAAGCCATAATTCTATATGGTTTTAAGTACTTAGTAAATGACCCCTTTTCTTAACCCTATGTCCACCATAATACTCTCCTTTACCATCAGATTTGACAATCTTAATTAACTTTTCTAAAAGTCTTAGATAACTTTCCTAATTAGTTCTCAACCTTAGTCTTAAATATCTTAAATATATTAAGAACTTTATATTTTTTTCTTTAATTAAGAACATATAACCATAATAGGAATAGTCATCATTAAATGTTAGAAAATCTTTGACTGACATATTGTAGTTATATAGGTGCCAGTAAACTCAAGAACTAGTTGTTACAAGCAGTATATGCATTGTATTATTATGTATTAAAGGTACTAGCTGTTGGAACATTCATTGACCATTAGGCATATTGGTCGACTAATACATTAACAAATGCTATAATAAACTCACAGTAGATCAAACTTAACAACTTTAAGTTATATTGGTCAACTAATAAATCATACAGGTTGACCAATCACTTGAAAAACATGATTTTAACAACTTCAAATGCTCAAAACTAATTTTTTCAATCTAATTATGATTTAACAATTCTTAAAATGTTCCCTAATGAGTGTTTGAAAGATTAAGAGGTTGTTTTATTAAAATCTCGAATGCCTCTTAATGAATGTAAAGACTCATACAATGAAGAAATGTAATACATTATGAGCCTTTTAGAGCATCAAATTAATAAAGTGAGATTACAATTAACATTACAAGCTAAAGAACGACTTTGATAAGCCTTGATCTTATTTTGTTCTTGGTTTGATCTTCATTTCAACAATCGTAAACTTCAACTTCTTTTTTTAAACTTCAACTTCTCTTGGTTTAGTAAGATGGCACATTTCTTTGCCTATTTTAAAACAAATAGTGTAACATATATTGTTGATTTATTTTTTTAAGGAAATAGTAAATTTGTATGGATTGTCTAAAACAATAATAAGTGATAGAGATGTTAAGTTCTTAAATCATTTTTGGAATACTTTATGGAATAAGTTAGGAACTAAACTTTTATTTTCTATTGTTGTGTATCCTCAAACGGATGGAAAAATTAAAAAATTTAATAGGATAGTTATTACTTTGTTACATGTTATTATTTTAAAAAACTTAAAATGATGGTAAAAATGTTTGTCTTATATTAAGTTAGCGTATAATAGGTCAGTTAATTCTACTACCTCTTATTCTCATTTTAACATTGTCTATGGATTTAATCATTTAACTCATTTGGATATCTTATTATTAGTCCTTAATGGCACCCAAGAGCGGGTTGAATTAAATATTTAAAAAAATTAACAACATTTCTGGCCAATATACACAATTATCAACAATCAATGAAAATATGAATAAATGGATTGCTTAATATAAACAATCAAACAATTGAATAATAATTTAAAGAGGATAGGGAAAAGATAATGCGAACCAATTTATAATGGTTCAACAAACAACCCTTACCTACATTCACTCCCAAGACTATTTTTAGAATTCCATTGTAATTCTTCTTTCAAGGTGTACAAGAACCTTTCTTATAATCTTCTTCTAAAGTGAAAAGGAACCTTAACCCTAATTAGAACACTCTTAAGTATAATATTCAACCCCTCAATAAAGGATTACAGCTAAAAATATCTTACTTATTCACTTGATGACTCCAAAGTAGCTCACTCATACAAACATGAAAAAATGATGCTCAGTGATTAAAAATCACTTAGAAATGTTTGTAAAATACACCTAAAAGCTTCTTAATGCTAAAACTAATGAGAAAACACCTACTTATAGTGTTTTGGGACCCTTCCTAACCATTGGAGATAAAAACTAACCATTAAAATAGTTATATACAATATACTGGTCGATTAGTATATCTTTAGAACCAAGAATTAGCCATTACAATATATAGTGCATTAGCAAGCGTTAAACGCACCAGATTCACTAGACCAATATGCTTATTGGTCGACTAGTGCTCCAATGACTAATGTAGCACCCCATTACCCTAGGGTACGTACCGGGACCCCCGTAGGTCATTCCGACACATATCCTAAGATAACGGAGCGTTAC
>JANIIA010070218.1:0-10479 GCA_027478495.1 Erythroxylum alaternifolium
CGTAGCTGCCGGTGTGGGCCGCGCGGCTCCGCGTCGCTACGCCCCCACCCGCCTGTACTGACGCCCCCTCCCCCGCGCTCGAGCGTTCAGCGCTGAACAGTGGATGGGGGCGGCGTGGCGATCGACAGCGAGACGCTGTTCTCCGACGGTTGGTGGCTGAAGGTGCTGATGCAGCGCCTGGAGGCGCGCAACGAGGGTTCGGCGCGCGCGGGCGCCGGTGGTCTGGCGCCGCGGCAGCAGTTGACGTCGGGGCGCCCGGGTCTGAAGCTGCTGCGCGACTGGTACCTCGGGAACCCTCCTCTGCCGGCGGCGGCGGGTGGGTGGACGTCGGGCTTCGGGGAGTTCATCGAGTTCTCGCGGATGAACTACGCGCAGCTGGTGGTGGACCCGACGCGTCACCGGATGAAGCCGCTGGGGTGGCGGACGGCGGTGGAGGGCGACGACACCGGCGATGCGCTGGCGCTGCGCATCGCTCGCGCCAACGACCTCGCGGTGACGTTCAGTGACTGCGCGAAGGACACCCTGTCGCTGGGCAGCGGCTACATGATCGTGGGCGGGCCGCCTGCGGGTGAGCAGTACCCGCTGGTGACGGCGGAGTCCCCGCTGCAGGTCATCGCCGCAACGGACAGCCGGACCCGGCGGACGCTCGCGGCGCTGAAGTCGATGGTGGATGAGTGGACGGGCGCTGTCCTGGCGTACGTCTACCTGCCGGGGCGGCTGCGGGTGGCGCGGCAGGTGATGCCGGCCAGCTCGGGTGCGGCGGGCTTCGGGTCGTCGTTCGGCGCGGCGTGGGAGTGGGACGAGGACCTGTCCGCGCCGCTCCCGGACGTCTTCGCGGACGTCGTGCCGGTGGTGGCGTTCACCAACCGTGACGGGCTCGGGGACTTCGAGCCGCACCTGAAGACCCTCGCGCGGATCAATAACACGATCCTGGACCGCGTCGTCATTGGGAAGCTGCAGGCGTTCCGCCAGCGGGCGGTGCGGAACCTCCCGCACACCACCGACGGGGAGCCGGCCCGCGAGGACGGCAGCAACGTCATCGACTACAAGGACACCTTCTCCGCCGATCCGGGCGCGCTGTGGCAGGTGCCCGAGGGCGTGGAGTTCTGGGAGTCGCAGGTTGCTGACCTCACCGGCATCCGCGGGGCCATCAAGGACGACGTGCAGGCCCTCGCTGCGGCGACGCACACACCGCTGCACCTCATCACCCCCGACGCGGCCGCGGGGTCCGCTGAGGGCGCCTCGCTGCTGCGCGAGGAGCACATCTTCAAGGTCGAGGACCGCCGGGAGCGGGCGCAGGGGCCGCTGGCGCGGGTGATGGCGCTGTGCTTCCTGGCGATGGGGGAGCGGGAGCGCGCGGACGTCTCCCAGATCGAGACGCTGTGGCAACCCGCCGAGCGGTACTCCCTCAACGAGCGCGCCTCGGCGGTGGCGCAGGTGTGGGGCAAGCTGCCCGCGGAGGCCGTCTTCACCGACGTGCTGCAGTACCCGCCGGACGCGGTCGCGCGGCTGCAGGCTCAACGCGCCGCGGACCTGCTGTTCGCGGCCCTGGCCGCCGCGTCGTCGGCGGACACCGTTGGCGCGCCCGCCGCCGTCCCCGCCGCTGCAGCCGCTCCGGTCGCACCCGCCGCGCCGGCTGACCCGGTCACGCAGTGAGCTCGCCGACGCTCGAGGCGGCGGCGACCCGGCGGACCACCGCCGCCCAGGCGGCCATGGTCGCGGCGCTCGTCGAGGGCCAGGCCAGTGCACGCGCTGCGTTCACTTCGCGGACTGTCGCCGCCGTCACGGCGATCTACTCAGCGTTCGCCGAGTGGTACTCCGACCGGGCGGTCCTGGGGGCGGCGTTCCGCGCGGACGCCGCTCGCCGCCGCGGTGCGCAGGCCTCAGCGAACCTGACGGCGGCGTACCTGCGGCAGGTCTTCACCGTCCTCGGCGCTGACCCGGGCCCGAGCGGCGCGGTGTTCGTGCCCGACATGCCCCGGGGCGTGGACTTCTACGAGCAATGGTCGCGGCCGGCGCGGGACTACCGCTGGCGCGTCACCGAAGGTGACGACCCCGCGCAGGCCCGGGATGTGGCACTGGCGCGTGCGGTGACGATGGCGGAGGCGGACGTGACCGCCGGGATGCGCCTGGGGGCGCAGCGCCAGCTCGGCGCTTCGCGGGCGCGGGTGACGGGCTACCGGCGGGTCATCCACCCGGAACTGTCCCGGACGGGCACGTGCGGGCTGTGCATCGTGGCCTCGGACCGGCTGTACCACGTCGCGGAGCTGCTGCCGATCCACGAGCACTGCCGCTGCGAGGTCCTGCCGGTCGTTGACGGGCTCGACCCGCTCACGCCGGTGCCGCAGGCGACGCTGGAGGCGCTGTACAAGGCCGGCGGCTCGACGTACGGGGCGGACCTCAAGCGGGTGCGCGTCCAGTACGCCGAGGACGGTGAGCTTGGGCCGATCATGGCGCCGGCTGGCCGGCGGATCCGCTCCGCCGCGGAGGCCGAGGGCGCGCGCCGCGACAGCGCCGCGCACCCCGTCACCCGCCCACCGTCCGGGCGGACTCGTCCAGCAAGCGGGGACGGCGGCATCGAGCGCCGCCAGACCAGCGACGACGACGTCCGCGCCCAGATCGAGCGCCTCGAGCGGTCCCTGCCAGCGTTCCAGGCGATGGCCGACGCGGGCGACGCCGCGGCGGTCGCGCTCGTCAAGCAGCGCACGGCGCTGATCGCGGCGAAGCGGGCGGGGCTACACCACTAACCCGGCGCCTCGCTTCACGCCCCGCTCATTTCCCTCCACCCACGTCCATGCGCCCACGCTGTACTTGCGGAGTACTTGGCCGGTCGACCCTGAGACAACACTTAGAACCCCACCATCCGTCACGCTGTACGTGCACGGCTTGGTCTGCCCGCGCCAGACGTGTCGGTCCTCGCCAATTGCGATGAAGACGGCGGGGCCGGAGGTCTCCTTCACATATTTCTCGCTGTCCTCGACCCTCAAGCGCACATCATCGTCGGCGACCGCGAAGTAAGTCGTGACGGCCATGATCACCCCTTCATTCGTGGGCCCGGCGCCCGCGATAGCCGCGCACTCTAGCGGCGACTTCACCGACAGCCCAGGAGGCTTCGATGTCCGACCCGACCCCCAACCCTGCCCCCGCCGACGTCCCGACGCCGCCGGCGACTCAGGAGCAGGCTCCGCAGCCGGCTACCCCTGCCGCGCAGCCGGAGGCTCAGCACATCGAGGACCTGCCCGAGTGGGCACAGCGAGTCATTCGCGAGACCCGCTCGGAGGCCGCCGGCAACCGCACGAAAGCCACCGCGGCGGAGAAGGCCCAGCAGGAGACGCTCGACAAGATCGCCGTCGCGCTCGGGATCAAGCAGGGCGACACCACGCCCCAGCCCGAGGAGCTCACGGCCGAGCTGACCGCCGCCCGTGGCGCCCAACGCCAGGCGGCGATCGAGCTGGCCGTCTACCGCACGGCCGCCAAGCACGCTGGCGACCCCGATGCCCTGCTCGACTCGCGCGCGTTCCTGACGACCATCAACGGCCTAGACCCGGCAGCGCAGGACTTCACCACTGCGGTCGATGCCGCGGTCAAGGACGCCGTCGCGGCCAACGCCAAGCTACGCCTCGCGCCTGCCGCGCCGATCACTCCTCCGCCGCCGGCTGACCCGCCGGGTGGCTTCGGCGCCTCGCGTCCCAGCGGCTGGCCGGCCCTCGGCCAGGGCCGCTCGGAGACCGCGCCCACGCCCGCCACGAAGCCCGGCATGGGCACTCTCCGCCAGGCCTACACACCCACTCAGTAAGAGCCCGAAGGCATCCGCCGAGGACGGGCATCACCTCACAGGAAGAATAGGTACCCGTCATGGCCGTTACTCTTGCCGACGCTGCCGCACTGTCCCAGAACACCCTCGCCCGCGGTGTCATGGAGACCTTCGTGCAGGTGTCCCCCCTGTTCGACCGGCTCCCCCTGATGCCCATCCTCGGGAATGCCTACGCGTACAACGTGGAGGGCACCCTGCCTGGCGTCGCATTCCGCGCGGTCAACGAGGCCTACACCGAGTCGACGGGGACGTTCAACCAGCGCACCGAGAGCCTGGTGATCCTCGGTGGTGACGCGGACGTCGACAAGTTCCTCGTCGCCACGCGAGGCAACCTGAATGACCAGCGGGCCGTGCAGACGGCCGCTAAGGTGAAGTCCCTGGCGTACAAGTACCAGGACACCTTCATCAACGGTGACGTCAACGTGGACGCGAAGGCCTTCGACGGGCTGAAGAAGCGCCTGACCGGCGCGCAGGTCATCGACGCGGGCAACGGGAACGCGCCGAACGGCCAGGGCCCCGTCGCTGGCGGGCAGGACTTCTTCGACAGCCTCGACGCCCTCTTCGGCGCCGTCAACGGCGGCCCGGACGTCGCGTACGCTAACGCTTCCGTCATCGCGCGGATCCTGTCCGCCGGGCGGCGCTTCGGGGGCGCCGCGATCGCCGTCTCCGACCTCACCGGTAAGCGGCAGGTGCAGTGGAACGGCGTCCCGATCCTGGACCTGGGAACGCGCTCGGACGGGACCACGCCCATCATCGGCCTGAACGAGACGCAGGGCTCCGCGACGAACGCGTCGTCGGTCTACGCGGTGAAGTTCGGCCAGGACGAGACCGACCAGGCCGTCACCGGCCTTGCCAACAACCTCCCCGAGGCGTACGACCTCGGCGAGCTGCAGTCCAAGCCCGCCTATCGCACCCGCATCGACTTCTACTGCGGCCTGGCGGTCTTCGGCGGCAAGGCCGCTGCTCGACTGCGCGGCGTCCTCGCGAGCTGACCCGCCACCTCGCCGCGACGTCATCGAGATGAGGTGAGCTGATGGCCGGTAGCGCTGACACCGTGCCGCTGTACGCCCCCGGCTATGGGCAGTGGTTCCGGGTGTCCGCAGCGCAGGCTCCCGCTTACATCGCCCAGGGCTGGATCCCCCAGGGATCCGGGGGCGGCGGGGACGCCTTCGCGGCGTTCATCGCCAACACCCCCGCCTCCCTGGACACCGGCCCGGAGATCGCCGCGCAGGTCCTCGCGAACACCGCGGCCATCGGGATGCTCGGGCCGGCGGCGGGCTCAGATGCCTGGCTCACGGCGTGGGGCGCCAACGTCGACGCGCTGATGCGCGCCACGAGCATCACCAGGGACGCCAACGGCGCGGCGACCGCCGCCACCGTCATCTGGCCCGACGGCACTCCCGGCGCGTACACCGCGACGGGCTCGTCGTCGGCTCCTGGTGCGGTGGACGGCTACACCGTCACCTACGTGCCCGCGTCGGGGACGACGCGGACGCTCAGCCAGCCTGCGGTCACCCGCAACTCCTCCGGGGCCATCACCACCCGCCCCGCCATGACCGTCGCCTGATCCACGCCCCGGCGCGCCGGGTGATCGAGCAAGCCACCACTAGACCGCCCGCACTCATCAGGGAGCCGCCATGTCCCGCAGCACGCAGTCGTCCACTGCCGACCAGCGCACCACCCTCGACAGCGACGTGACCCGCCCGTCGGTGACGCGCCCCGGCGACGGACCCGCGGACACCACCGACCCGAGCGAGCGCGCCTCCTCAGTGCCCCCGCAGCCCGACCAGGTGGCCCTGCGGGTGGGCACCGTCAACGCGGTCATGCCGCTGCCCGTCATCGCTACGCCCAAGCAGGAGCGCGAGGGCGAGGACCGCGTCGAGACGTACACAGCGACTCGGCCGGACGGCACCGAAGTCACGGTCACCCGCAACCTCGAGACCGGCGAGACGAGCGTCGCCTGAGCGACCCTCCTGAGCCCGCGCCAGCGGACCTGATGCCAGCTCACGCCATGGAGGGAGCAGGCCGTGCCCACGATCAGCACTCCCTTGGCGACCTTCGAGGACGTCGAGCTGGCCTACGAGGGCACCTTCGCGGCCGCCAACGAGCCGCGGGTGCAGGTGCTCCTGGACACCGCCATCGCCCGGCTGCAGCGCCTGCGCCCGAGCGTCGCCGCCGACGTGGTCGCCGGCGCGGTGCCGGCGGTGCTGGTGCGCGCGGCGCTGGTCAACGCGGTGCTGCGGGTGCTTCGGGCGCCGGGCGCCTTCCGGTCGGAGACGGCGGGGGAGTACAGCTACACGCTGAACACCGCGGTCGCCTCCGGGGCGCTGGACTTCACCGACGCGGAGCTCGCGGACTGCTCCCCCGCGCCGTCCTCGGCCTCCGGCGCAGCGGCCGCTGGTGTCGGGTCGGTGACGTTGGTGCTGTCCGGCTGGCGGATGCCGTGAGCGGGCGGTGGCCCGCGGGGATCACCGTGACGGTGCTGCGCTCGGGCGGCGAGGACGGCCAGGGCGACGCCCTGCCGGGCACGAGCCACGACATCGGCCCGTGCGTGGTGCAGCCCCGCGGTGACCGTGGTGTCGCTGCCGAGAGCGACCGGCACGGCCAGCAGGTCACCGAGGGGTTGACGCTGCTGGTGGATCCGTCCGCGGACATCACCGCGGTCGACCGGGTGCGGATCGGCGCGGGGCCCTACGCGGGCACCTACGACGTCCTGGGCCGCCCGGTGCCGCTGCTGTCGCCGTTCTCGGGATGGTCCCCGGGGATGAGCGTCGCCCTGCAGGCCATCGAAGGCTGACGCGGCCGCCGGTCGCCCAGCCCTCGGTCGAGCGTTCAGACCTGAACGGACGGAGGCGGTCGTGCCCGACGGCTACTACGTCAAGGACCAAGCCGGTTGGGACGCCCTCGCCACTGGCCCGGAGATGACCGCCGCCGTCGAGGCGGTCCTCGCGCGCGGGACCGCCATCGCCATCGGTCTCAGCCCCCGCTCCACCGCCGAGGAGCGCGCCTACTTCGCCGCCATCTACGGCGCCTCGCCCGGCGCGCGCTACGCCGACTCCTTCGAGTCCTCCACCCGAGTGGTGCGCCGCTCGACGGGCCCGCGCGTCGAGGGGGAGCTGCGCAACACCGCCGACCACGCAGCGGCCGTGGAGTACGGCAACGCGAAGGTGCGCCAGGGCCGCCACGTCATGGCGCGCACCGCCGAAGCCCTCGGTGGCGCCGCCGGCGCAGGCGCGCTGTGACCAGCCGACCGCTCCCACCCTTCCCCGATCAGCAGCTCGCCTTCGCGCAGCTGCTCATCGGTGCCGGCCTGGACCTCACGGCCACCCACGTCGGCGGCGTCCGCCCGCCAGCGGAGAAGTTCAAGGCGTCGCTGCCCTTCGTCGCGGCCTACCGCATCGGCGGCTCCGACGACGGGATCACCGACACCGCGCTGATGGTCGTGGACACCTTCGCGGACACCTACGCCAAGGGCGCTGCCCTCGCGGACCGGGTGCGCACCGCCCTCACCGGCGGGCCCGGTGCGCTCGTGGTCACCGTCGCGGGGAAAACCGTCGTCATCGACGCCGTCACCGTCGCTGCTGGCCCGGCGGAAGTGCCTTACGGAGACTCCGCGGTGCGCCTGTGGACGGCGTCCTACCGCAGCGCCGCGCGCCGGCAGTGGAGCCTCCTGCCCGCCTGAGGCCCGCCTCGCCCTGCGCATCCCTGCGCCAACTCGCGCCCTGCCGCCCTCCAGTCCTGCCGCTCCCCTCCCCTGCGCCGCCGGGGCAACCCCTCACGCCCGAGACCCGGGCCCCTCCAGGAAGGACGTCCCATGGCGACGTACGCCCAGGTCAACCGCCTCGACCAGACCCTCGTCCGCAAGGCGCTCACGGGGTCCCTGTTCATCGCCCCGTACACCGCCGCCGCGATCACCGCGAGCAACCTGTTCACCACCGGCGGTGGGCTCGCGTCATCCCTGCCCACCGGTTACACCGACGGCGGCACCACCACCGATGACGGGCTTCGCTTCGCCCGCTCTGTGGACTCCCAGGAGATCACCGGTTGGCAGTTCCTTGAGCCTGTGCGCACCGACCGCACGTCGGACTCCGAGAACCTGCAGGTCGACTTCATCGAGACCAACCGGGCCACCATCGAGCTGTACACCGGCATCGACCTCTCCAGCGTCACCACCACCAACGGCGCCATCACCATCGACAAGCCCGCACTGCCCACCGACCGGTACGTGCGCCTGCTGTCCCTGGCCGTGGACAACTTCAACGGCAAGGAGTTCTACGTCGCGCGGCACTACCCGCGGGCGAAGGTCACCGGGTGGGCCGACCAGGCGTTCGCGAAGTCCGGGGGGCTGCAGTGGGGCGTGACGCTCACCGCTTACACCGACCCCGCCATCGGCGTCTCCAAGCGCGACTTCCTCGCCGGGCCGGCCTTCGCTGACCTGCGCGTCGCGATGGGCTTCCAGGCCGCGACCTGAGACCGGCTGCGGCGGCCTGCTCTGGCTGGGCCGGGCCGCCGCAGCCGCCCCACCCCGTCAACTCGCCCAGCCGCCGCCTCCAGTCCAGCCGACCACCTGACCCAGGAGCCCAGCCATGAGCGCCGCCACCACCCGACGCGCACCCCGCGCGCAGGACAAGCCGCGAGTCGACTTCAACTTCGACAGCTGGGTCGACGAGGACGCCGCCGAGCCGTTCGCCGTCGTGCTCGGCGGCCGGCGCTACGTCCTGACCGACCCGACGCTGATGGACTACCGCGACCTAATGCGCCTTGAGGCCGCCCAGCGCGGCGGGATGGATGCCGACGGCGCCGAGGAGGCCCTCACCAAGCTGGTCGAGGAGGCCGACCGGGAGGCGTTCTTCGCCAACAAGCTTCCCGCCAAGGCGATGATGGCGATGATGTCCGGCTACGCCGAGCACTTCGGGCTCGGTGGCCCGGGGGAAGCACCCGCCTTGCCGGCCTGATCTCAAGGTACGGCAAGGCCATCGAGGTCGACCTCCTCAAGCACTACGGCCTGGACCTCGGGACCGAGTGGCGCTCCCGGCGCTGGCGGCGGCTGCTCAACCTCATTGACCACCTCCCCCGCGCATCCCATCTTGGGGAGGCCCTCGCCCTCGACGAGGACGCAGCTCGCGCCTACCTCGACGCGCGCCGCGACGGGCGGGCACCCGAGGAGCAGGAGCGCGTCGAGCGCTGGACCGAGTGGAGTCCCGAGCGGGATGTGCTTGAGCGTCTGCTCGATGCGGTCAACACCCACATTCAGGTGAGCGTCGCTGCCACCGGTAGCAAGCCGCGCAGTGTCCGCCCCTCCCCACGTCCAGTGAGCGCCATCACCGTCCTCGCCCAGCGCGACCGCATCGCGGCAGACAGGGCCCTGAAGGCCCGCTTCACCCTCACGCCGCTGCCGCCGGAGCCGCCGCAGCCGGCCTGACGACACGAAGCCACGTGCAGACCGGGCGGAGGTGGTGCCGTGCCCGAGTACGTCGGCGGCTCGGTCATCATCCCCGTCCAGCCCGTCTTCACCGGCCTGCAGAAGAAGGTCTCCGAGGAGTACAGCAAGGCCGGCAAGAAGGCCCGCGACGACTTCGAGCGGTCCTTCGGGTCCTCCCCAGTGCCCGTCCCCGCGCCGTCCCCCTCGGACTCCCAGCGCAAGGGCGCGGAGTCCGGCGGCGCCTTCGCCGACGGGTTCCGCCGGGAGGTTGAGAAGGCCCTCAAGTCGCTCCCGAAGGCACAGATCGGGGTCGCGAAGGACGCCGCCGAGCAGGAGCTGCGGGACCTGCGCGCGGACCTGGAGTCCCTGTCGGGCAAGACCGTGGGCGTCGACATCGACGCCGGCGCAGCCCTCGCTGAGGTCGAGCGCATCTCGACCCGGCTGCGGGAGCTCGGCGCGGCCTCCCCCGACGTGCGCGTCAAGGCCGACACCGCCGCGGCGCTGGCGTCGCTGGAGGCGGTGCAGGCCGCCGCCGCGCGCCTGGACGGCGACGACGTCAACGTCGACGTCCACGCCAACACCGCCGGCGCCGAGGCCGACCTCAACTCCTTCACCGGCCGCCTCATCGCCCTGTCTACGGCCATCGCCGGGCTGGGGCCCGCGCTGATCCCCCTCGGCGGCGCCTATACGTGCCGATCACCAACTCCGCGTTCCAGAACTGGACCATGGTGCCCTCCGGCGTGATCGCGACCGGCGGCATGTGGAGCGCGCTTGACCCCGCGACCGGCAAGATCCTGTGGCAGACGGCCGAGCCGACCGGGTCCTGGGCGCTCGGGCCGGCGACGATCGCCAACGGCGTGTTGTTCGTGGGCGCCACCGACCCGCGCGGGCACATGCGGGCGTTGGACGCGGCGACGGGCAAGATGCTGTGGTCGTTCGAATCCGGCGGTTCGGTGGTGAGCGCGCCGGCGGTGGTCAGGCCGCGCCAGTAGATGCACAGCACCAGCACGGGGAAGTTCGCCGAGGCCGCCACGGCGAAGGCGAGGCCGACGGTGTAGGCGACGTTCTGCCCTTTGAAGATGAGCCCGAGCGCGATGGCGAGAATGCCGAGCACGATCGTCGCGATGCGCGACACCAGCACCTCGCGGCGCTCGTCGGCGTTGCCGAAGACGCGGCCGTAGAGGTCGTGGCTGATGGCCGAGGCCCCGGCGAGCCCGAGCCCCGACACCACGGCGAGGATGGT
>JANIIA010070229.1:0-10478 GCA_027478495.1 Erythroxylum alaternifolium
TTTATTGTGAGTTCTTAATTATGCATTTGATGTATGAGTTGTGTTTATAGTTGTGTTTTGAAGATGATTTACTGTCTGTCTTTGTTATTTCTTTATCTTTGTCTTCCCACCGACGTTTAACACTTACTCTCATCAAAGCTTTGTTTCTGCATTGATGAAATTATTTTAAGAGTATTTTACTTTTATTCATTTCCTTTAATAGTAATATAGAGACATATATATAATACTATATTTCTGTACATTAAGAACATAGTTATGTCTATTCTACTTTAAATTCTAAATTTTGCATATGATATAAATTACACAATAAATTTTTGAAATTTTAGTAACGGTAACTTTCATATCATTAGGCACATTGAAGATGTATAACTGTTAAACTGGACTAGTTTCACTTGTCATCGAAATTTGAGTTAAACATATCATCATTTTATTGTAAATCAACTTTTGCAGAATATACCTCTTAACATTATTAATCAAGGAATGTCGATATGGAGACTAGTTTTGGATGGCCCTAATTCATTCCGTTGGGAGAAATGTGGCAAAATTGTCCCTACTGGAAAAAAACAACAATGCAGAAAAAATCTCCATTTCGTACACTAATCATGGTTTGCCTTCCATAGTTGATCTTCTGCTTTAAGGTGTTTAGTATCATCCGAACAACATCACCTTCCTTATTATGTACATCTCATTTCTTTTTATGAAGCTATTATATATATTCACATTTGATGGTTTATACTACTTGTTGTTTTAAGCTTCCTTGAGTCTTGAATATGACATGTATGGCTATA
This sequence comes from Erythroxylum alaternifolium, assembly GCA_027478495.1. Taxonomy (NCBI): domain Eukaryota; kingdom Viridiplantae; phylum Streptophyta; class Magnoliopsida; order Malpighiales; family Erythroxylaceae; genus Erythroxylum; species Erythroxylum alaternifolium. The sequence continues at coordinate 789 of JANIIA010070229.1, forward strand.
GAGGAGGGAGCGATGCCACAACAATCCGTAAAGGATTAGGGAAATCTGTTGTTTTGGAAAATTCATCAATTCCATATACTTCATCTGCTCATTCACGTATGCATGTCAATCTGATTTCAGTTCATTTAATTGTTTACTAATATGACAATATCTAAGTTCTATACTACTTGTGTTTTAGGTACTAAATCTAGCGACTCATTCACTGTATCCTCAACAAGTTTAGCTATAGTAGAAAAGCCATTGCAAGAGGGTGTGAAAAACCCCACAATTGAGGGAACAACTGTTACTGTTTCAATTGGTGCGTTCGAACGTGCAAGGACCCTTTTCAAGAATCCAGACATCGGGGACTCATTTACCTTTATCCACTCTCACGTTACTTGGAATCCAAATAAATAATTATATCATTGTCATTTAGTGAGTCAATCAAATGAACTCAGCTTTAAAGTTGATTTATTGTTGTATCTGTAATAATTTGTCAAACAACATATTTACTACTTAGGGGCCAAGTTGTGTACTATTGAATTTGGACTATTATTATTCTAGTTCTATGATTGTATGAATTGGGTAACTTCTAATTCAAAGTTCGTACTACTCCAAATATCATATTATTATATTGATAAAATCATTTAAAATTTTGTAACTAATTTTTGCAATGTTGGTAAATACTAATGATTAATTAATACTACTGTTTAACACTTAAAATTATGTTGTGAGTTTTTTTTGAATAATACGTTGTAAACATTCAAAATAAATCTCCAATAAAATATATCTTAACTATGATAGATTATAAAAATGTTGGTTTAATAATTTTGAAAAATGCCATACATTTAGTGACAATTTCTAGAAATCGTCACTGAATGATAGAAATTGTCGTTAAATGCTTGGCATTTAGTGATGATTTTAAAAAATCATCACTAATTAATTAACCTTTTGCGACCAAATAAAAAGTTCATCACCAAATATTGACCTTTTGGTCATGCTTCGAAATATCGTTGCCAAATATAGACTCTTTGGTGACGATTTCCAGGATTCATCAACAAATGTTTGATAAGTTATGGTGATGTTTTTCAAAAGTGTTGCCATAAACTTATTTAGCGACAAATATCTGACATTGTCACCCATTGTGTATCATTAATCATCATTAAATATTTAGCATTTGGTGACAATTTCTGCTATGCATCGCTAAATTTTTTCCATTTTGCGACGCTTTTTATTTTGGTCAAGAAATGGTTAGTTTTAATAACGAATTCTTTAAATCGTCACAATATGTTAACTTGTGGCGACGATTTTCATTTCGTTATAAAAAAAATGTTGCAAATTCATCTGTTTGTTGCAGTGAGTAAAGGAGAATCTCAGTTTGCATTCGAATCATATATAAGAAAACTTGAATGCTGAGAAGACTAAATGTATAGAAAACAAATGTTGGATTTTGTTTTGGTTAATCTACAAGCTATAAATAACAACACCTATGATTTTATCCTCTGCAGATTCGAGAGTGGAAAGATTGGGAACATGAGACTTGGGAACAAGAGACTATGAATGGTATTGCTCTGCTTCCTAGAGTCTAGATGAAAATTTCCAAAGGATGTACTTTCACACAAATTATGAATGGCGGCAGTTGCTATAAGTTTTCCGATAAAAACGATAAAAAATTAAAAGTGAAATAACAAATTAACACCATAAATTTATCAACGTAGTTCGATATACCTTGCCTACATTTGCATGGCCTTCACCCAGCTTAATACTTTCACTAATGACATACAAGGCTTTATTAAGCCGACACCATTCAACCATTGACATTACTCCTCATTCTCACAACTCGTGAAAGTATTTTACACCCAATAGTATGACCGCCTCATACTAACCTCAACAGAGGATTTTCTCAAACAATGTTTAATGATAACGAAACAAAATAAAAAATTCAATTGATTAAACAAAATTCAACATAAAAGAAAATACTTGAGATAAGAAAAACAACTTACCTAATAATTCTAGCTTCTTTAGTGAAAGATTGGAAAGTTTTCCACCAATAAATCTGTTATAGTTTTTCGATATTACCATTGTAACATCATACCCACAGTAGCAAAAAAAATACCCAAAAAAACAAACGTTTCTTTACTGAAACGTTGCAGAAATTTGAACTGCAAAATCCACACCAGCCGCTGGAATTTTTCACACAACACCTTTATAATTGAAAACTATCAAAATAAACACAATCAATAATCGATCAGCTCAACAAAACTCACGTAAACAATAAAAAAACTAGTTGTCAAAATTGCCCTCAAAGATTGTTCAAAAATAAAAAAATGTAGTTGGCAATCAACAATTACACAGCCTACTAAATGAGCAAACGTTTCATCTCTAAACAATATAAAAATAGCTTCAAACCCACAAAAATTGCTTGACGTTTTTCATCCAAAGCCCACACCAGGATAGCCCAGAAAAAATCATGAAATAAATCAAGTATAGCAGCTATGTACTAAGATCACGAAAACTTTTGGAGTTTTCGTACACTACAAATCGCAAAGGATAGCCACATAATCAACACACCATGGACAATGAACAACAACACTAGAATGATGAGAAAACCAGAAAATAAATTAGTGGCAAAATTCCCAAACCCTTAATTGTTGTTGAATAATAGAAGAATGCTTAGTCAAGAAAGAACATGAAATCAATCAGAGCACAACATATATGCTCAAATCACCTAACCAAGTATCGTATAAACCAATAGACAAATCTCAGCTGCAAGAACATTCAATCACCAAAAAAAACATCAAAGAAAACGCATTACAAAACCCTTTAGCTCTATCTAACGCAATTAGCTACCAAACTTCAACAACAATATCTCCATAAATTCAGCTACCAAATCATCCAAAATATGTCGATATTACTCACCAAAAATGACAATGTTCAACCCTGAATCCCAGCCATATTACAGCTGCCATAATCAATTCAAATTTCAGAAAATTTGCTTCCTTAGATAGATATTATCCAGAAATAGACTACCTTCTTAATTATGATTTAAAACTTATCAAATTTATCTTGGAAGAGTCCCATATAAATCCACTAGGTCCAATTATCAAATAATGTCTAAAATAAAATCATAAGTTATAAGATATATATCTTAACAATCTTCCCCTTTTTGGCATTATTTGTCACATATTTGAAACTCCCTCTAAAGGAGATAATTGGATATATAGCATCGAATTCACAAACCACATAAGAACTCACAAAAGAACTTCCCCTTAATCAAACATGAGGTTCCAAATAACATCTAAATGATATCAAGTGCATATAACATCAAGTTCGTCAAGTTCACATAAGTAGTTTACAAATATATGAATAAACAATAATCATCCATTGTTTTAGGAAAAAAGAACCCAAAAAGATAGTCACAGAGATACCTTGAAATCTCCCTTTGAATTGAATAGTTACCAAAAACAATCATATATCTCCTCCTTAGGACAAAATAATGCCAAAACGAATAATGAATTTAATACGATTAGTCTTAGAAAATAAAGAGGCATAAAAATTAGCAGTAGGTGCAGCGGAAGAATCATAAGCACCCCAAGATGACAACTTACCACAATTCAAAACACTAGCCAAAGTATCATTACTTATATCAAAGCCATTCACATACAACTGATTAAATTCAGAAACCCTAAAAATGCATTCAACGAATCATAATCAATCTTAACCAATCTCCTCTACATATAAACCATATGAACACGTATTTTCCAAACTCAAACAACCCACGATATAAAGAGAAACTAAGATAAACTTAAGAAATCCAAATCAGAGAAAATCTGAATCTTCTTATAGGTCTCCAATCAACATATTCTTGACATAACTCCGTAAGTCAACATTCAGAAGCAAAACATTCAAATCATTAAAGAGAGCCTCACCTGCATATCAAATATACTATTTAACAAGTAAGGAAAAACAAAACACATACCAATCAAATGAACCTTAGAAAACCCATAAATAAAAACTCAGAAAGCCTATACAATAACTCATTCAATCCTCCTTTTTTTTAGCAAACAAAAAAGTCAATATACTTCAAAAATATAAAGCACACAGTCCCTGTGCCCCTTGAAGAAATTCAAACTTGGGCTTATTCCTCATTACATTAACTGTGTTATCAGATGTCTGGTTTGTTTCTCCCTCAGAAGCAACTAATAGATCCTTTTTTTGACCAGTTTCTTTAACAACAACAACTAACTCTGAATTTGGACAATCTCTTACTTTTCATTCACTACATCTTTGTACTTGTAATTGACCTTTCTAACCCATGTATGTTTTGGTAGCATGGGCTTATGTTGTTGGAAATATAATGGAGAATGTCTAGATTTTTGGCTTTCCCCCTTTAAAGTATCATTTGTAACAACTTGTAATAATTCAGCCTTATGTGCCCGATAATGACATGTAGGTATAAATTTTCATTTCTTCCCTGAAGTTTCTCCTTGGACAGATTTGGCCACATTATTTTTCTCGTCCTTTGACTTAGAACATTTACCTTTATAGCCAATTCCTTGAAGGTCTTCTTTAATCTTACCAATTTCTAGCAACTTTTCTAACTTTTCAGTACCTCCATTTAACATTCTTATCCTTTTTTTGTACTGACCAGCTTCAACTTTGTTTTATCAAGCTCATCTAATGTAGAAAACAACTTATTCTTTAGATCTTGAATGATGTTCTTCATGGAGAAGTTTTCCCTCTTTAGCTTTTCATTCTTCTTGTATGTTTGCACCCATTTTGCATACATTAATTCATAGGCTTCATAGATATCCTCCTTTTTATCATCTGAACCATTATCATCACTTTCATAATCTGAGGTTAGACTTTGAGCTTATTTGTCTGTGTTTTTCTAGGAATTTTCTGATTTATTCATGTTTTCATCATCAGTTTCTTTCTTCTTGGTTGCTGTTAAGTATGCAACTGGACTTTTGCTGTACAAAGTAACTAACGCGGCACTACTTACCAGTTCTTCTTCACTACTATACTAACTTTTGGATTCATTCTCACTCCACATGCTTGTATAGGACTTTCCTTTTCTCTTCTTTAAAGTGTTAGCACATTCCGTTTGCACATGTTCAAAGCCTTGATATTCATGACATTAAATTTTCTTCACTTTGCTTTCAAACTTTTGAGTTTTAGCTTGTTGTTTAAAGTTTTCGTTAGATGAACTCCTACCATTTTGTCTAAAATCGGTTCTATCCTTCTTCTTTTTCTTTAACTACTTATTGAAATTTCTTATCAATAACTCCATATCCTCATTCTCATCGGATTCATCTTTTATGTCATTAATGACTTTTCCAATCTCGGCTTACAATGGCAATTCTTTATTTTTCTCTTATTTTCCCCTTAACAAATTCATCTCAAAATTGGTAAGAATTCCAATAGCCTTATCCAATGACAATTCATTGATATCATGAGCCTCTTTGGTTGTTGCAATTTTCTGTATGAACCTCGGAGGCAACGATCTCAATATCTTCTTAAACAGTTTCAGGTAAGAGTACTTCTTCCAGAGTTGATGTGCTTGGTTTGATATGTCACGCAGTCTCTTTTGGAAGTGTCCAATGATTTCACTTTCATCCATCTTCAGCTCTTAAAATCTCATAGCTAACATATGAAGTTTTGAGGCTATCACATATTTCGATCCCTTATGTATAGTTTGCAAATTATCCTACGCTTCTTTTGCCGATTCACGTATTGAGATCATAACAAAGCGCCTTCATCAACTACACTGAAGATGCCGTGCAAGGCTTGAGAATTTTCAAGCACTCTCCCTTCTTTAGCCCTTGTCCACTCAGATGAATCTTTAAACATTGTCTCTCCCATTTCATCAGTTGTTACTAGATGTGTCAAATCATTTAAAATTGAATTCCATGTTTTTGTTCCTTGCGTCTGAAGAAATACTCTCATATGTGATTTTCACGTAGGATAATTTGAACTTTTTAACAGCAGTGGCCTGATAATTGATATCCCTTTCGCTTACAGCCACAATTGCAAAACATGGATCTGCATCAACTTGATGTACTAAGTTCTGATTCGACTGCAGTAGTTATAAGTTTTTTGAAAAAATGGAAACAAAAAAATCAAAAGCGAAATAACAAATTAACAACAAAAATTTTATTAATGCAGTTTGACACACTTTGCCTACATCTGTGGGGCCCTCTCCCAGCTTAATACTTTCACTAAAGACATACAAGGCTTTACTAAGTTGACACCACTCAACCTTTGATATTATCCCTCATCCTCACAACCCATGAAAGTATTTCACACCCAATACTATGACCGCCTCGTACTAACTTCAACAGAGGATTTTTTAAAACAATGTTTAATAATAATGAAATAAATAAACAACTCAAGTGATTAAACAAAATTCAACATAAACAAAAACACTTTAGAAAAGAAAAACAACTTCCCTAATAGTTCCAGCTTCTTCAATGAAAGATCAAAAAGTTGTCCACTAGTAAATCTGCTGTAGTCTTTCGATATTATCACTGTAACATCACACCCATAGTAGCTGAAAAATGCCTAAAAAATAAACGTTTATTCACCAAAATGTTGCAGTAATATGAAATGAAAAATCCACACCAGCTGCTATAATTTTTCGCACAACACCTCCACTATTGATAGCCAAAAAAACAAACACAATTAATAACCTATCAGCTTATCAAAACTCACGCAAACACCACAAAAACCAGCTATCAAAATTGCCCTCAAAGGTTGTTAAAAAATAGAAAAGAATACAGCTGGCAATCAATGATTACATAGCCCACTAAAGTTAACAAATGGACCAACGTTTCATCTCCGAAATATCATAAACAAAATAATTTCAAACCCAAAAAAACTACTGGATGTTGTTCATCCAAAAACTACACTAAGATAGCCCAAAAAAATCACAAAACAGATCACGTACAGAAGCTACTAAGATCACAAAAACTTTTGGAGTTTTTGTACACCACAAATTACAAAGGACAGCCACACAATCAACACACCATGGACAATTCACAATAGCATTAGAATGATAAGAAAATCAGAAAATAAATTAGCTGCAAAATTCCTAAAGAACACCCTTAATTATTGTTGAATAATAGAAGAATGCCCAGCCAAGAAAGAACACGATATCAATCAAAACATATCATATATGCCCAAGTCACCCAGCCAAGTATTGTATAAACCAAGAGACAAATCTCAATTGCAAGACCATTTAATCAATGACAAAAACATCAAAGAAAACGCAGCAAAAAATCCTTCAGCCAAAGTGATGTCATTCAGCAGAGAAGTTTTGTAGCAGATGGACTTTTATCCCAACGCAATCAGCTAACAAACTTCATCAACAATATCCCCAAAAATTTAACTACCAAATCATCCAAAATATGTCAATATTACTCACCAAAAATGAAAATATTCAGCCCTGAATCCCAGCTATATTACAGCTGCCATAATCAATTCAAATTCTAGAAAATTTGCTTCCTTAGATAGATATTATCCAAAAATAGACTACCATCTTAATTGGGATTTTAAACCTTATCAAATTTATCTTAGAAGAGTCCCACATAAATCTACTAGGTCCAATTATCAAATAATATCTAAAATTAAATAATAAGATATAAGATATATATCTTAACACTAAATATGTTTAATTTCTTGAAAGTTAAATCAACTGAGTACTATACAACTGTTCAGGTCCTAAAAGATTCTGTCTAACTCATAAGACATCATTCGTAAGAAAACACACAAGTTTCTGGATAAGAACACCAATAACGTTTTATATTGTAGGAAGAAGTTTATCTCTAAACTCTTATCTATCTTCAATTTGTATGGTTTTGTTCTTTAATATTGCTAACAATAGTCGCTTGTTGAATCTTCTGAGCATGCATGCTTCTTTGATCAATTCTTTTGGTTTCAACTTGTTCAAAAGACAATATTTGTTCAAGGTATAGGTTGGAAAATGGTAAACTTTTATCCTATTTTTGAACTAATTAATAGTTATACTAAGAGGTAAGAGGTAAGTACATATTTAGATGTTTAAGCTAAATAGAGAATAAGCCTTAAAAATATAGCAATATTTTTACGTCCAAGAAAGTAATTATGATAAAAGTATCATCTGAAAGATATTAACAATTAGGTTTCATTCAATGAGTCAGAAATAGAACGATACCATTATTTTTTGTTTATAGACAGTCTTAATCTTCTTTATATATCCATTTATCACTTATGCAAATCACTTGACAAGTCTTTCCCATTTTCTTCAAAAATATTTCTCCAAATTGTAAGAATTCTTAATAGAAAATATTTGTTGTTGGATCTAATTATTGACTACTGAAATAGCAAAACATTTTAACTATTGGTTCATTTGAAGGTAATATTAACTGTTGGCACAAAGCTTCAAAGAATTATAAAAAAAAGACAGTTGAATTGAAGAAAAACATGCAGTAGTCCTAAAGGAGACCACCTGTGCAAGTCTATCACAGACATGTTTTGCTGAATTGGTATGAGTTACTTCTTTATCTCATCCACTTTATCCTGTTTCAGGTTTCTTCTCTTACGACAGATAATTGTGAAGTTATTTTCATTTTTATTAAGACATGCTTCTCTTTAAAGTTCCTGTCATAATAAGCTTCTTTTACATGTCTAGAATACATTCGAGCTAACTTACTTCTTTTGGATATTAGGTAATTGTCTTCTCTTCATTCCTCATGTTCATCATTTATATATTAACCAAGGTAGTCACTTTCAACCTTTCTTCATGATGCATTATAAGGTTGGTTGAAATATTGTTTTCATGAAGATTGTTATTACAATTATATTAATAACCTTTGGGTAAGTTAAAAACTTTTATAAGCAACAACCTTGTGTTCTTTTTCCCCTTATAACACCAACCAGATGATAGTTTTTTCTGCAAAAGTATCCTGAGTAGTTTTCTATGTATACTGAGTATCAAAACAAACCTTAGTGTAGGAGAGTTTGACACAGATAGACATGGTATTAATATTTTCTTAAGATAGTAGCTCTAATTCTGTGTAGCTACATTACACTTCCACTCTAACCACTTGTAACACAAGTGACTTTATCATCAGCTACCATTTTATATGATGGAGAATAATTTTCTTTTTAGTAAGAAGTTGTAGCGATTAATTCTGGGAGTTTTTCATATACAAATAACAATGAATGTAACACCCCAACTCCCGCCGGACCCGAACCCGATATCGACAGTGATACCCGGATCCGTGCTCCGCGAAGATGGCATGTCACATCACTTAACACTTAACAAAAATCGGTATAAATTTTTTTGAAAACATTATTGAAACACTTTACACTCATCACTTTACAATTGGTACTTATTGTGTGCCCACTTTTCTTTTCAAAGCACTTGGTTCAATTAATCAGAAATTATGACATTACACAATACACTGAGAAAATCAGAAGCGCTTTTATTAGCCACTTGGGCCCATTTTCAATTTTACAATGCACTTTTCAAAATCAACTGTAACTATTTAAAATGCAAATTAATACAATAAATTTGCGGAATATACACTCAAATAAATTAACAATGCAGACGCGAACTGATCCCAGCCTCTTCTTATCTTTCTTCTGTAGCAGACATACTCCCGACTCCTAACGGGGTATTCTTCTGAGTCCTGAAAAATATTTGCAAATTGGGGTGAGCTTGCGAAC
>JANIIA010070290.1:0-10476 GCA_027478495.1 Erythroxylum alaternifolium
TTCCCATTTCATAGTCTCTCACTACCAAAATCACCAAAGCAAAACATGAACCTATCCACACTTCTCATGTACTGCTCAAAATTTTCTAAGAAAAGTTTTAAGGTCCAACAGTGAAAGGATGATTTTAATGTGTTCATTGAATCGTTTAATTGCATACCTATTGTTAGAATTTTGATATAATCCGTAATTGTTATGTTGAAATTCATGTGTAGCGACTAATGATTCGTAATCATTAGGAATAACATGACCTAAGTTAAATGATTCATCATATGTGGTTGTCACCTTGATTAATTAGTTTTCCTAATTCGTAATGCTATTGCCTAACTAAATCTAGAGATCGTATCTTAGGTTATTGGGTGGTTAGGTTTAATTAACGATCATATCTTGATTAAACAAAACCTAAGGGAAAACTTGGGTTAATTATTAACCAACGATTAATAGTTGCTAGGAGAGGTTTGAGAACAACAAATCATTAAATATTCATAATTAAGCTATAAGCAGAGATTGAACCAAAGAACTGGATCCCTACCGAATTCTCCAATTTTATCATTTTTCACATGTTTTCTTTAATTTGTTTTTATTAATTAGTTTCATTTTATTTTCTTATTCCAAAATCCAAACCCCTCTCCACCCCCATTTTTCCTAAACACCGATTAGTTTCATTTCGTAAGCTAACTGAACACTCCCTGTGGGATCGACCTAGACTCACCACTGCCACAATAGTAGTCTAGTTATTTTATTTTGACTAGCGTTACGACGCACTGTCATGATCAAATTAAGTCATTACAAAATTTTTTCGCATCAAACACATCTGAAAGCAAACCAATATTCATTTTAGCCCATTTCATTTACAAACATGTCCAGTAATGTGTCATTGCACCTGAAAAATTACACATACATTATACAACAGTTGAGAAATACAATTCTTAATACAGAATAGCTATAGACATGTGCAAGTACAACTAATCTCGACCACTAACTCATATCCATTTGAACTAGCTATACTTCAATTAATCTAACTAGATCTCCTCTAAACCTGAAAGTCATTAATGCAATTTTGATGAGTTTCCGAACTCAGTAAGTGAACTATCATTAATGTATTCACTTAAGACAGATTCATAGAAACGAGTTATAACCTAGTTCAACAAATATTACATATCATCATACCTTATCCAGTATATCAAGTTTATCATACTTTATAAGTACATTAGGTAAATTAGCAATTCATATCACAACACATCCTCATTTACTTTTCAATTGTATTTCAAACAATTCAGCAATTCGTTTCAATTCAATCATAAGATATATATAAGGATGTAAATGCAAATGCATATATGACTCTGTTCATTTTTACTTTATTGTGACCAAGCCTGTGTACTGTCTTGTATCCCTTGTGGATACTGGGCTCATTTCATTACTGTGTCATACCTATTGTGGATATCGGGCTCATTAATAACTGAACCTGTGGCTCTTTATGAACATTTATAAGCTTTAAGCTCTTTTTACTGGTCACTTCGGTCACAACTCCTTTATCTGATCATGCATCTCAATGTGATGCATCATTCCGTATGCCATATTTCGTTTACCTTTCATTTCTGTAAGCTTCTATCACATGTATCACATTCATTGGATATAAGTCCAACAAATCACATTCAATTGGTCACATTTCATATTTATTCTGACATTTCACATTTAATTGTTCTCACAGTTCATATTCACATACAGTTAGATAAGACTTCCAATACAGTCCCAAATATTGAACTCCTCGGACAATCATTGTTTGGAATCATCACAATCATATCAATAATAGTGCAATGTCAAAAAGTTAAACACAAATAATTTAGTCATAATGAGAAAACATATATGTTAACTCACAGTATACTCCAGATAAGCTATTACCATGACAATCCGGCAATGTCTAGATGTTGAAGTTCAATTGGTGCTTCTTTATCCATGCAATACACAAATATTTTTCACACATTAATAAGTTGATCAATCATATAATTATTCACTCATGCACATATATATGTTTCATGTTCAATCCATGCTCAATTGACTTTCCTGGGTATGTATCCTTAAATCACAAATCTTAACCATCTGTGCATCATAACTTAGATATAGCTAATTTGCAATTAGGTTTATACCTTAAGTAAACTTGACTATTCTAAATTCATCAATCACACATTTTCCAACCTTTTTCTAACATTATATATATTCACACAATTTCCCAATTCTCATTCATTCATTCCTAATACATTATTCATATCTTTTGGAACACATTTGTATTCATAAGAACACCTTCATTCCTTTAACACTCATAAATTCCAAATTTATATACATTGATATCAAAAAAATTTTTCTTTATGTTAAAACATTAATTAACAACCTAAACTTATCGAATACTTAACCAAGTTATCCAACATCAAACTAGGTTTATTTTAAGCCTCAATCAAGTCCAAATGCACTATGTCAAAGTAACTTATCCTTAGTTGGTTCAAGAATCACACAAAATAACATTTCCTTCACTTCAGTCCATTTCCCATGATCATGTATACAACTCCCACAATCGTGGGATGGGTGAACCGAAAGTTCACCATCCCTTTCCCTCAAAATTTTCTATATTTTTATATCCTTATACCAAACTCAAAATAATCCATCAATTATACCTCAATTTTACCTTAAATATACTCCAATTCCTCATCAATATCATATCCAATTCCAGCTCAAATGATTCGATTGACATCTCACAAATCATTGTCTTTCATGTATGAAAAATCAAAACAGAAACTATCATTCATTATCATGTATATAGTCCTAGTTATTTCTTATTTCAAGAACACTCCATTAGCATTTTACTTTAGCATAAATTCAACTTCATTCTACTTCAAATCTTAGTCCAATTCATCCATATAATAACCTCTAACTTAAGATTTTTATGCATCAAGAACAAGCATAAAAACATCCAAGTTCATATAACATATTCCAGAACACTTCATCATCAACATCATACACATTTCATTCCAATTCATTGATCATTATCATTCTATTAAACCATGCCATAAAGATTAGATTTCTTCTTAATTATTAAGCTCTAATTCCACCTCAATACATCAAGTGAACTAGCTCTCCATTCATACAAGCTCATCACAAACTCAAGGTGGACATAGGTAGGTTTTCAACAATAAAAAGACAATAGATAGAAAATAACAGGTTATAGCTTTTTTGATGTAGGATTTTGTGTCAATTTTAGAGTGGTAATTAATAGGATTAAAGAAAAATTACAGAGTTATGGAGAGGAAGAAACGAAGATAGCAGAAACATTTTCTGCATGAACTTAATTCAACTAGGTGCAAGATGTCATCCTCTTTCAATGACATATGTCATAAGGCATGTAAGCTATTTGCCCTCCAAATAAGCTGCCATTTGTTTCCAAATTATTGTTCCATTTTTCACTCAATAATTAATGCCATTTGGCAGTTAGTTACTAGTCCATTTGTCACTCATTTATCTATGCCAAATGTCACTCAATTTATAGGCTTAGTCATCCTAATTTTCTATATGTCAATTTGTCTTACTACTTGGCATTTTTCATATTCCAAATGTACATATTAATTCATCAATCTCCCAATTCATAACATTTAATTCCGAGTTACTAAGTTTAATCGATCAATTCTTGTCATTGGTAAACCAAAGTATAAGTCATTAGAATTACTAAGTATAATCGATCAATTCTTATCATTGGTAAACTAAAGTACAAGTCATTGGAAATGCACATTCATATCACATTCATTTTAGTTTCATACCTCAAAATATGTCAATTTAGTACAATTTGTCTAACTCACAATTCATATGTGAATGCTAATATTATGCATTTTAATACAATCATAAAATCTTGCCATAAATGTATCAAATTCATTCTATATGATGCCACTTACGTGACTTATTAGGCTAACACTTTACATCCTTCAACAATTTGAGAGACGGGATACTACACAGATAATTACGATACTCAGGAACAAGAAAAATTGAACATACTGTAGAGAATATATATACTTTGTCGATTATAAAGTATTTAAACTACGTTATTGGGTCCTTAAATTTGAGATGACATCATTGTTATTATTAAAAGGACTTAGATCCATAATGTATTTCATGACAGTATGTGTTCGCAAGGTTACACATGCTAAGTTTTAACATTTATTAACCTTAGTAAATTCTATAAGAGCACAGGTCATTCACATAGTTCCTAAGGTATTGATCTCACAAGGAGGCTAAGTTAGTCCTAAAATCTAAGTTTGTACTAAACTACAATAATTCAAAATGAATAACAAATGCAGAAAATAAACCAATCAAATAATTAATTTCAATAATTGAATTGCAGAAATCTAAACAAGATAACTAGTTATAAAAACCAATCCCAGAACCAACCTAGAAACTATCAAGTGAGAGAAAGGGGGTTTTAATACGAAATTAATGGGTCTAGATGGTCCTAGGGTGAATTACTCTCTCTTGAGTTATAATTCTTAACCCTAATTGATAATCCCTAATTTAAATTATGGAATTGTGATCTCTCTATTTACAATTGACCCAAAACCTAAATTAGTTATAAATTGTCTAATAACCTACCAGGAACCTATGCTCAATCTCTCGTTACACGATTCTACCAGTTTGATTCAATTCTTTACCTATCAAATCACCTAACTCTCGTTAGCCCAATTTGCTTATTTTCAGTCGACTTACCCTCTCAGTATATTGCTAAGTTATTAAGAGCAAAATTAAATCATAATTAAATCAATAAAAACACAATTAATCAAACTTTATTAACCTCAAATGTCAAAATCCCAAAGGTGAGTATAAAAAAAATCTCAACATTCAACACAACCTATTCTCAACACCTATTTCAATTTTATTTCAATTCTATACATGAATAAAATTGAAATAACTGAAAAATACTTCGGGAATGGAATTGCGGAGGTAGCGATAGTGGGAAACCAGCTGTTTCTGGAAGTAAGTCATGTGAAGCTTCTTCTCTGTGTTTCTCTTCCTTTGTCTCCTTTCTAAATCTCTCGATTTCTCCCTAGTTTTTATGGAATTGGATAATGTGGAGGTTCTCTTTTTCAGGCTCTCCAAAACTACTGCATCTGTCTCATAATGATCTATTTATACTTTGGACGCTCTAAGTTAAAGTCGGGGTTGAAACGGTCTAAAAAATCTTACAAAATTCAAGTTTTTGCTTCAGCCCGATGCAGGCCACGATCGTGGCTAGGGCCTAAACCTTTCTATCATGATCGTGGCCCAGACTGCATGATCGTGGCCTAGCTCCAAGCTGTCTATCAAGACCGTGTTCAAAGTGCACGATAGTGGCCTAGCTGCCCTAGCTTGTCCCTATCTGTCACATCTGTGGCCTGTTGTGCCACGATTGTGGCCTATGTTTTCGGCCCAAAACTCTTTGCAACTTCTCTGTTCTTTGGCATTTACCCTGAAACACTAATAAACACATCAAAGTACTTTAAAAATATAACAATTAAGCTCAAAAACTAGTACTAACCTATAAAAACACTTAAACACATAAACTAACACAATCAAACCATAAATACACACTCAACACTCAAATTCATACTAAAAACATAACAAATTAAACTCTAAAACATAATGCAAATGACAACTATCAACATCCCCACTTAAACGTTTGCTTGTCCTCAAGCAAACAAAACAACAAACATAACAAACTCAACAAACACAAAGCTCACAATGCAAAAATGAGACAATGGCTACAACTTCATGAAATAAATTTAATCTTGAACACAATCTGACAAGTTATATCTATCCATTAACCTACAAAATCTATGTCTAAGGGCTTTAAACTAAATATACAAGTTAATCGAGATCTAAGTGCAAATTCAATTACCCTTTTCAATTGTGTACACATATTAATAATTCTGTGGTCTTTCAGACTCTGTAACCGTTCCTAAGTACATTATCATGAAAATTTAAGCTTATTACAGGTCTGTTAGGTTTTTATTAAGAACACATTTTTAAAAAAATTAATAAAAAACATGAACTTAGTCTTTTACTCAGAGGCAAACATTGGAGATGAATGTCGATCTGGTCACTCGACTAAGTCATTTATTAACATCTTGGTTGAAACTTCATTATAGCTTTTTGACATGAAGGCACACATTTGTAATGTGTGTCGATCTGGTTACTTAGCTATTATCACGTTTTCAACTGGTTACTAGCTCTATTCATAACCCAAAGGTCAGCATAATAGTAGTTTATTAACAAAACACATCTTTTTCACCTACC
Organism: Erythroxylum alaternifolium; assembly: GCA_027478495.1. Lineage (NCBI taxonomy): Eukaryota > Viridiplantae > Streptophyta > Magnoliopsida > Malpighiales > Erythroxylaceae > Erythroxylum > Erythroxylum alaternifolium. The sequence goes on from JANIIA010070290.1 coordinate 6,307, forward strand.
TTGTTTTTTTCGCTATTCGTTTTCATGAAAAATACTAGTTAAACTACTAAGTTAAAGGGCCTCAAATTATGGATGAATGTAACAACCTAGAGGGTGTTAAACTTACACTAAGTCCTAATTAAGCATATATTTATCCAAAAACCCTAATTCACAAATTTTACAAGCTAATGATCATTCACAACCTACTAGATTATGTTTAAAATTAAATGAATTTCACTTCATCTAAGCCATTGACACATTCAAACAATTCTCATAATGCAACCTAATAACTATCATATAGTATGCAAAATCACATACACAAGCAAAGCACAGAATCCCTCCCCACACTTGAACAACACATTGTCCCCAAGGTGAGAAGGAAGCACAGTTCACATAAGATAAGAAAAGACAAAATAGAAATTAAAGTGACAGAAAATAAATAAAAATAAACATAAAAAACATAAAAGAACTGAAGGATAATTTGAAAAGAAAAATTGGATTAGGTATAAATCCCAAGGAGATGGAGGTGGTGATGGTGTTGGAGGTTGTAATTGAATGCTTTGAGACTCAAAATACCGATGGATTCGTCGGATATCCCAGCTCTGACATCGTTGTGTGCGAGCCATCTCTATAAGTGTCTTGTTAGTCTCGGTGATTGCATCCAAAACTTTCTTCCATCCTTGTTTTTTTTCCTTTTCTTCCTCGGATTCTTCACTGGTGGATTCCTCTTGTGCCTGCTGAGGTGGCACTGAGTTTAAACTCTCTTAACTTGCCCTGATCAGAATATGTGTTTTTTGGTTGATGTCCCTAAGTTCCATATTATGGGACTTAAAGATTTTAGCCTACCATAAATAATGGTGGTTTAGGAATTCTAGGAGGTGAACAGTTAATCCCCTCCATTCTACATCAAAATGTTCTGCGATGGTTGGCACTGTATACCCCATTCCTAGATTGTTGCCCCTCTTGCTTGGAGTTATAACAATGGCATTAAGCACATGCATGTATTTGCATACTGGAATACTGTAGTCTATGCATCATAGTATAAAAGGTTCCTTAGTAGAACACATATTGGTTTCGATCTTGTCAATGACCAGCTAACACTTAAACTTATGTAGCAACAAGTGTTCGTGAGACCTTACAATATTATTATGAGCATTTTTGGCATGAAAATGCTCAATTCCAATAAGCTCATTCCAATATTGAGAAGGACAGAAGTCATCATGTTAATCAATGATGAGGGATTCGGGTAATCCACACATCTCGCACATGATTTCAACATTTAATTCATAGGCTTATCCTCCCATTCTAAACCACAATTCTTTTGGATTCCTAGGGTGATAGGTCAGTAAAAATTTTCAGTGTAAGCTCCTCATAAATATGGAATTGAAATCGAATAAATTGACCCCATTGGATCCTCTCAGCTAGGATTTCTATCCGCTCACGCAATTCTAGACTATCTAGTGTGCCAAGTCAAAATACTTGGGAACAAAAATTTGTCTAGAACCAAGGGAATGAAAACAAATACCTTCCTCTCCGGTGTAAATTGGAAAGGGTGCTTCAAAATCCACTGCGCGGTTTCTTCATCCCCATCCTGCAAATTGTTGTTGTCCATATGGTTCCTGTTGGGTTGATTGTTTAATGCATGACATGATTTGGTAGAATTTAGAAGGAATTGGAAGGTCAAAATTTTTAGTAAGAGGTGAGAGTGGTTAGATGCTTGAATTCCAGAGAGATAAAGTTAAAATAAAAGTGATAGTGAAAATGAAGTTAGAACTAAATATATAGGTAGTAAAAATGGTAAAATGGTAAAGTTGTTTTAAAAATTTTCAGGCCTTTCCCTTTTGCTGCATAGTCGCAGGCAAAGATCATGGCCTTTTAGGCAAGGATCGTGGCCAGTGGTGTACCACCACTTCTAAGTTGCTCCTTTTTGTTCTTTATCTAATCTTCTTACTTCCACTACTTGATTCTTTTGTGGCCCTTTTCATCTCTCCTTTCATGCTTGCACGATCATCCATATAGTTCCAAATTCTTACTCCTTCTTGATTTTATTCGAAAACAAAAATAATCCTAGCTATAGAATTCAAAGTTATAACAAAAACAATTAAAGAAACTAATTTTCTATAGGTTGCCTCCCATGCATAACTTCTTTTAACGTTAGTAGCTTGACACTTTTTCCTTAGAAACTCAGTCAGGATCAATTATGAGTGGCTTGCTTCCACCCTTTTCATTTAATATCAGTTTTGTAGCTTATAAATAAGCTACAAATTGCAAGATAATCAAAAGGAAAATGTTGATAACATTATGAAGACCAATTAGGCTTAATAATGTCCTTCGTTCAAGTGAATTGTTAACAAAATAGGGAATAACAAAACTCCCTAAATCTTCCATTGAATTCAACAATTTGTCGTATACGATGGTGAGTGGCTCTCTTTCTTCTTTAATCAACTTCATCTCCTCTGCTTTTTCTGCTTCACGAACTGTATTCATCATATTGAATTCAACAATTTTCTGCTTCTTTAAACTCGATGTTTATTGTCATATGTTCTTCATCCTCTTATTCTTCAGAAGATTCGAAGACTTCAGTTATCCTGAATGAGCTACTAACCTTCAGATTCTTAATTACATCATTCATGTTGAATGTCTCTTCATCATCATCAATCTAAAAGGTAGGATTATTTGCATGAACATCTATCCTAGAATTTTCGATGTTCAAATATGGTGTACTAAGGTCTAGCAGATAGTATGAGGGGTTTCCATCCTTTCCTTTATCCTTTTCCTTAAGTTCTTGGTCTTCTATAAGGTCGGGATTAGCTTGATTTCTCACAGGTTCTTCTAGTTCTACCCCATTCCTAAGCGTGAAAGCCTGACATGACTCTATTGAATTTACTTTCATGCTACGCAGATAGTTTTCCACACTTTGTTTACGAAATTCCCTTTAAAGCTGGCATATTTAAACCTATAGATTATGGATAGAAGATGCATAATCTTCTATTACTTGTTCAAACTTCTTTTCCAATCTCTTCTAGTTCTCTTCTATATCCATGAGCTTATCCATGATTTTGTCCAGCTTATAATCCTATGAACTGTATTCATCATATTGAAATTCAACTAGGTCTTGATGTCCTAAATGATTCCCTACATTGTTGGAACAATAGAATTTGGGGTGGTTTTGCCACCCTGAAGTGTATGGATTCGTATAAGGATGATGATTTCTCCAACCAAATTGGGGCTCATTGAATTATGCAAGAGTCCTTTGCTCCCTATAATATACATCCTCCATGATTGTTCTTTTTACCTCTTCTTAGCATTTAACTCTTTAGATGTCTCATTCTCATTCTAAGATGTCTTGATGTGTCTCTACTTTATGCCCTAATTTAAAAAAAAACAAAAGTTAGTGGAAAAGCCTTAGACTAATGAACTAAACTATTGCCTCCTAGAAACGGTGCCAAAAATATTTATTAACCTTGGTAAATTTCGCAAGCACATGGGTCATTTGTGTAGTACCTAAGCAATATATCCCATGAGGAGGCTAAGCTACTCCTAAAATCTAAGGTTGTGCTAAACTACAATAATTCAAAATGAATAACTAATGCAGAAAATAAACCAATCAAATAATTAATTTCAAGAATTGAATTGCAGAAATCGAAATAAGATAACAAGTCACACAAACCATTCCAAAAATCAACCTCGAAATTATCAAGTGAGAGAAAGGGGGTTTTAATCCGAAATTAACGAAAACCTAATCAGTTGTGCAATTATCGAATTAATAGGTCTAGCCTGTCCTAGAGTGAATTACTCTCTCTCGAGTTATAATTCTTAACCCTAATTGATAATCCCTAATTTAAATTATGGAATTATGATCTCTCGATTCACAATTGACCCAAAACATAAATTAGTTCTAGATTTTCTAATAACTTACTGTGAACCTATGCTCGATCTCTCGTTACATGATTCTACCAGTTTGATTTAATTCTTTACCTATCAAATTACCTAACTCTCGTTAGCCTAATTTGATTATATTCACTCAGCTCACCCTCTCAGTCTATTGCCAAGTTATTAAAAGTATAACTAAATCATAATTAAATTAATAAAAAACACAATCAATCAAACTTTATTAATCTCAAAAATCAAAATCCAAAGGTGAGTATAAACAAAAACTCAACATTCAACACAACCTATTCTCAACACCTA
>JANIIA010070321.1:0-10474 GCA_027478495.1 Erythroxylum alaternifolium
AACAATGTAATAAACGAATGTGAGTCTTATGAATATTGCATATACACATGAATTATATGATTTGAATGATTGCAATTGAAATATGGAATTGAATTGAATGAAAAATGTGAAATATATGTACAAAGTGTTTTATGATGATATATGACAAATTAAATGTTCTGAATTATGTGATTGTATGTGTTGATGTGATATGAGTGAACCATCGAGGATGGTTAGTCAATTGAGTTCGTAAAACTCATCAAAATTGCAACGTTGACTTTTCAGGTAGAGAGTGACGATTTAGCTTCTAAGACCGCTTAGAAAAGATCTAGTATAGCTTTTGGAAAGAGATTATGGCTCAAAGGTCGGTCAGTTAGGATTGAAGGATTTAATTAATCTTTTTGTTAATTCCTAATGTATGTAGCATACTTTGTAGACAGAGTTGTAAACTCTGATAGGTTGTCATTGTATAAACATGAAAGTTCTATATAATGCTACGTTGTAAATTATGGCTTATGAAATGAAATGAGGAATTTTTGGGTTTTAGACATTGTGATATTTATGTTTTAATTTATGATACCATGCGATATGTGAAAGTGATAAATTTAGCACACCATTCCGTCAGGCATATACACGAATGTCTAAAGGGCATACATGTACATGTTGGATGGGATTCAGGTGTTACAATACATCCCAATTTGCAGCAATTAATCTTTTCAACAGGCAAACCAAGACTCCTAATAAGTTTCTTCTTATTATAAAAACTATCAACCATTGTATGATTAGGAGGCAATGATTCCTTATACCATCCAATAATTTTATCAAAACTACGATCAGAAATATGCCCTTCAGACTTTATGTTCAATATTCGAGAAATTGAAGACAATTGAGTCATTGTCTCACAATTTGGTGATAGTTCTTGGTCAACTGAGTGTAGTACGTCAAAAAATTGTTTTGAATGTGGATTTGGTTCTTCTTCAAGATTTTCTATATTTTTCTGAAAGGTATAACTGGCTGCATCATAAACCATTTGCATGTAAGGATTTTCATTTGCATCCACATTATTTGTTCTAAATCCAATCCCCCCTTCAAACTGATTTAAGTTCACTGGCGATTGTACTTCATTACCCCTTGAGGTGCTATAAATCAATGGTTCCCCATGTCGTGTCCACTCAAAATAATTTGGGACAAACCCTTTTCTCAACAAATGCCCATTCACTTCATCAATACAACGGAAACAAATGTGTTTGCACTTTTTACATGGACATTTGATCTTTGCACCATCCATATATGCAGGTTGAGAACATGCATAATTAATAAAAGCTTCAACTCCCTCAACAAACTCAGGATTAATGAAACCATCAGGTGTTAATCATCTGTACATCCATGATCTATCAACATTACTCATTTCTGCAAAATTGTTAATTTCAAACAGTGATTCCATTGTTAGTATCCTTTATGTTCCCCAAAGTTTATAGAACATCTAAACTTTACACAACATCCCCTAAGTATTAAACAATTGAATTAATCACCTACAATTGATTTCAAAATGATGGTACGTGGCATTGTTTACACCTGTGAATCAAAAAAATAAGTTCTTGTTGTGACTCCTAGGCTCGTGGAATTTTTCACCGATAAGTCTCACGGAAGCTGCATCACGAGTTTCTAGACTATATTACGTCCTAAGGGTTTATTAATGCCTTAAATCATACATAACATCTCAAACTCATTCCATATACGGTAAATACTTAGACTATTAAAGAAGAAAATAAAACTCATTAATGATTCTAAGAATATTCTAAACAATAACATAAAATCCAAACCACCTTTTCATTCACACAAAATCCAAACGTATCTGAATCGTATTATTAAAGCAATACATATGGTAGACATTACTTGGACGACTAACCTGGATCGAAGGAAAACTTCAAACTACAAAGAAGAAAGGTGAGCGACGCTCTTCAACACAATATAGGGCCTACGAAAAAGAATATTTCGTATTTACTATAATACACTTGTTCTGATATTTGTTAAGAAAATAAGATAAATTGCATTAGTTAAATCTGATGGCATTTCTCAATCCTTTAATAAAGTTAGTTTTTGGTTTTTCTAGTTCAAGTTCATAATTGAACTAAATCCTTTTATGTTTGGAGTTAATTTAGGTGATGATTGTATTTTTGTCCTTTTTAATTCTTCTAATATCAATGTCTATAACATTGCATGCATTATTGGCTATGGCATGAGGTTCTTCAACCTCTAGCTTTCAGATATACATACTATTATTGTTTGTATATGGATCTAAGCTATGTATCTTAATTAGAATAAATTATAAAAGGACTAGAGTTTTAAATGGCATCCACACTTAATATATAACTAACTAGAACATAATAAAAAACTTAGCAATTGAAATATTAAATTGTTTTCTTGACTCATATTAATTATCATGGAGATGTGTCTAAGTTTTTTAATTCCATTAGAATTAGTCAAGTAAAAGTAGAATTAATTCTAGCATATCTTCATATAAGTTTGCTAATCTAACATATAATAAAACGAGTTTAAAGTTTAATTTTTTTCATTTTACTCTTATAATTAATTTTTAAACTCGAAAAGAGTAAAAAAAGACCCTCTCATATTAATAGTTTATGCCAACTATAATTGACCAAATCATCAATAATTGATTTGCACAAGAATATGAAATATACTTATAAACAACTAAAGTCTATACAATTCTTTTGGTGCATCTAAAATCAAAAGTTTAAAGCGCTCGTCTAAAAGTATGAGGAAAATAGAAATGGTGCATGAATATATTTAAAAGAATGAATTAATAACTAATTGGTATGTGCTCCTGTTTGATGTCATCCATTTGCATTCTAGGCCTCTAAGCCTGCAGTAGAATAGATTTATTATTGACATGCCATTGAGCTACTTGCAATACCTTCCTTATACCATTAGGATTTCAGAACCTGAATAAAAATACATCATGATTATTAATATGTACATCCTAAAATCCATGAACCTTCTAGTTATACATAGCCCTTTTTTTATCACTGGAAAGGCCACTCTCTTATTAAGGAAGAGGCCAAGGACTATAGAGTATCATTTGCCAACACCAGCTCTTAGAACATCAAGGGGAGAACACAACTTTACGGAGAACCAAGAGCAAACTAACAATAAAAAGTAAGATCGAGGAAGCAAACCAAAAGCACAAGATTGAATATTGAGCAGTAGAGAGGGAATGAACGAAATGAACTTATAGAAGAAGAAACGCAATATGAGCTAGAAATGCCAAAAATATCAATCAAATGTTCAAATTTTCAATTTTGTAAAAAAAATCCATTATTAACTCATTTGTTAATAGTTTTTACAAAGATTGCCATATAAGTTGGTCACTTTACATGTAGTATACATATGATATCTAAAATAATTAAAAACAAAATGGTTTCCTTTATGTGGTTATGTCTCCTATCATTGCCACTTTAGAAGTTATGTCCATCAAAGTTCTCCAAGATATCCAAGCCTTAACTTTTCTATTACATCTTGAAGGGAAGAATCATGTATTATATAGAATAAAACCAATACCAACAAGTATCCTAACCTTTACTCTTCCCCACTTTCTTCTAAAAAATGGTATAGTAACTTTGATAAAATTTGTATACTGACTAAAAACCCCAAACTAATTCAAACTAATCAAAGTTTAAGGCATTATTAGAATAGATTTAAGTTTGTTAACTAGGTAACCCACTTTAAAAAAGGTAGGTGATTGAAGATGTATATGTTGATTTAAACCTTCAAAGAATGTTGAAAAGTACAAAAAGAAAAACTTCCAACAATCAACCACAATACATTCAAGAAGAATAAGATAAGAAAAACCCAAATTTGACGCTACTTACAATAAACCAAGCTTGCAATTAATAACATCACGAAAAAAAGAAAAATTTCAAGAACCTAACAATAAGGTGATGACGAGAACCACAATCATAACTAGTACACAAATTTAAAAAAAAACATACAAACTCGTAAATGAAAACCAAAAAGAATTAAGTGTCTAAACAATCCCATATTCATAAAAAATGCATCCTTGAACAAATTCAAACATATCACAAAAACAAGGAGATCAAATCCTATAATTATTGAGAATGCTCCAATTTTAGCAAGGAAAAAGCTCAGATATAAATGAACATTGATGCACTTTCCTTGTTTGCTTCAATCTTGTTGTTATTTTTTACTACTACTTGGATTGCTCCAATTTCGTTTCTCACACCCACCATTTTAGGTTTTAAAGTAGGTTTTTAACAATAAATTTGAACTTTGAGCATTTGGTTGATAATTTTGATATTTATAACTAGTTTATCAAAAGTAGACAAAGTTCAAGATTTAAAATGCAAATACCTATTCTAAAAGCTTGTGCTATTTAGAATATAAAGTCGTGGTATTAGAACTATTGATAAAATATTTAATTATTAGTGACTATATTTTACTTGAAATTGGTGTTTGGATATGTTTCACGACATTAATGAATATCCTAATCACAACCATACCAAATTGGAGCACGCATTTGAATTCAAGTAAAATCTTTACAATACTATAGTTATAATCGAATCATAAAACATTTTCGAGATATTCTTTACATTTTTTGTCAAACAATAATCTGTAACATAATAATTTATTTACAATATGGAATAGTTTTTCATATACATGTTTTGTTATCGTAGTTTTGTTAGTAGAAAGCTATTAATGGTACAATAATTTTGTCACTTAACATCACTTAGATGTAAAGGTTATTTCAGATCGTTTTCAAATGCTTCCATTGCAAGTTATTTGCGTCAGCAACATCATATTATATGTTGAATATATACATAACATAAACATATTAACCTACCGTAATCTATGATCAAAGTGCCTAATCTATATGCCAAAATTCTAAGGCACTCTATAGGTAAATCCCATAGTGATCGTTTTGTACATTTATTGAAGTTAATCAACATATAATTCAAACTCTAAAAGTGACCTTGACAATAATGTGTATTCAAACTAAGGTTTACAAATTGTATTCTTGTTTGTTCTTTTGCTTTAGAAATTCTCTTATATAAGAGATCATAAATGAGGGCTAAAAAACTGTAATATTACCTTGTAAACTAAGTGACATCATTACCTACCACAAAATATGTGTTTATAGCCACAAATAAGAATTTTTGCCAAGTTGTAAGAAAATTTAATGGGTTCTTATCTTATCATAAAAATTGCAAACACCAAGTTGTAACCCACTAGGGCTTTATTCATATTCTACTTAACATGATTATCCACATAATTCAATTTGATTATTTTTATCTCCCCTACTTCTAATGAAACATAACAAACCACTATTGATTGCTCTAAAGTATAAGGGAGAAAATTACAAATAGAAAAATATTCAACTTGAAATTATTTATCTAAACCATTATTTCACAAAAATATAATATTTATAAGAAATACAAAGAAAGGACAATACATATAAATAGCTACCTATACACTTATCAATGTTAATATCCAAATCCTCATCAATATTTCTTGAATTCTAAAATAAAGAAGAGAAAGAATTTGGTGATGAAAGGTGTTGCTTCTTCTGTGTTAATATCACGTATAAATACATATTACAAATCTTTATCAGTTCCTAAAACAAAGGCTAACTTCTGCCTATTTACATGTAAAGCTAATCATCTAAATATGGCAAAGATAATTACAAACTAATTTCGTATATTTTCCTTAATACTCCCCCTCAAGTTGGAGAGTAGGGATCGAAAACTCCCAACTTGCTGCGCAGTCCTTTGAACTGATCTTTCCCCAAAGCTTTGATGAAAATGTCTGCCAATTGTAATTGTGTAGGAACATATGAAGGCTTGATCAATCCTGCTTGTAACTTTTCACGAACAATGTGACAGTCGATCTCTATATGCTTGGTACGCTGGTGAAAAACAGGATTCGCTGCTATGTGTAACGCAGCTTGATTGTCACAATATAATGATGAAAGCCCATCCTGTGTCACCCTCAAGTCTTGGAGAATATACCTCAACCATGTTAATTCCAAACATGTATTTGCCATTGCCCTGTATTCCGCTTCAGCTGATGACCGGGAAACATTTGTTTGCTTTTTTGATTTCCAAGAGACAAGTGAAGTACCCAGAAATATGCAGAAACCAGACACTGATCACCTAGTAATGCGACATCCACCCCAATCAGAATCGCAAAAGGCTCGTAATTGCAAATTGTTGTTCAATGGTAGCAGGAGGCCTTGGCCGGGAGTCCCTTTAATATACTTGAGAACTCTCATCGCCGCGTGCCAGTGAGATTTGCACGGCGAATTTATAAATTGACTTAAGACTCGGACAAAATAAACAATATCCGGTCGCGTGACAGTCAAGTAAATCAACCGGCCAATCAACCTACGATAGTTAGTAGGATCATGCAACGGCTCACCATCTGTGAGTGTGAGCTTTAGATTTTATTCCATTGGGAACTTCTCGGGCTTTGTACCTATGAGACCAGAATCTTGCAAAATATCGAGAGCATACTTTCTTTGAGACATAAATATACCACTGCCAGAACGTGAAAATTCAATGCCCAGAAAGTATTTAAGATCACCAAGGTCTTTAATGTGAAAGTGCTCGAGTAGAAATTCTTTGAGCCTTTTGATTTCAACAATATCATTCCAGTCAATAAAATATCATCAACATATATGAGAAGAGCTGTAAATGATGTACCTCTGACTTTAGTAAATAGAGAATAATCTGCTCGAGATTGATCATAACTTGCTTTTCGAACAACATTAGAAAATGTAGAAAACCAATTATGGCTGGCCTGTTTTAACCCATAAAGGGATTTGTGAAGTCGACAAACAGTGTTCTCCTCCTGTCGATGTAACCCAGGATGCGGAGACATGTACACTTCTTCATGTAATTCACCATGAAGAAAAGCGTTGTGAACATCAAGCTGATGAGTATACCAATTTCTGGCAGCTGCAACTGTCAATAAATAGCGAAGAGTGGTAAGCTTGGCAGTAGGAGAAAATGTCTCCTTATAATCAATACCTTCTACCTGCGTAAAACCTTTGGCAACCAATCGCGCTTTGTAGCGCTCAATGGAGCCGTCAGAATTATATTTAATTTTGTATACCCATCGATAACCAATCGCCTTGTACCCCGGAGGAAGATGTACCATTGACCAGGTTTTGTTTCGTTCGAGGGCTACAAGTTTATCCTACATCACCCGTTGCCAGTGTGGATCAGAGGCAGCGTGGTCATATGTAGTGAGTTCTGTATGGGCAGACACAGAGGCTAGAAAAGAGCGATGAGATGGCAAAAAACGGGAAAATGTCATATAAGAAGATAAAGGATACCTTGTGTCGGGGCGTAGACTCGAACCACTGGTCGAATGATTGGCTCGCGTGGACATATGATAATCATGGTGCCAGGATGGAGGATGTTTGGGCCGAAAAGAACGACGTAAGTCTGGTTCAGGCGCTGGTGATAGGGCAGGTGAAGAAGATCCGACTGGAGGTTGATCAGTGTCGGATTGAGGTGAAGCTGTATGGGAAGTGTCTTCTGCAGATGGATGAGAGGACGGAGAAACTAAAGCCGGTGATGAAGGGCTCGAGGAGGAGTCGAGAGAAGGCAAATGAGAGTCTGGATCGCTAAAATGATGCAGCGGAGTATGAATATGATGAGCGGGTAATGTTAATGATGGCAGAACAGGAGTGTCAAGGTCGACAGAAGGCAGAAAGGTGGTAGGAGAGGCCGGTGTATCAGTAATAGGGGAAGAAGAGAAAGGAAAGATGGATTCGTGGAACACCACATCTCTACTGACAATGAATTTTTTGGAGGTGAGATTATATAACTTGTAACCCTTTTGACCGTGAGGATACCCCATGAAGACACACCTGTCTGCCCGTGCATCAAATTTTTGTTTAGGTTGAACATTAGTGGCATAACATTGACACCCAAATACGCGAAGGTGTGTGAGTGAGGGAGGTTTTTGGTAAAGAATTTCAAATGGTGATTTGCCAGAAAGTAAGGGAGAGGGAAGGCGGTTTATAATGTATGCAGCTGTAAGAACACATTCACCCTAAAAGCGGAGCGGGACATGAGACTGGAATAGTAGTGAGCGTGCAACATTAAGTATATGTCTGTGTTTGCGCTCAACAACCCCGTTTTGTTGCGGGGTGTAGACACAAGAATGTTGAAATTCAATGCCATGAGTATGGAGAAAATTTTTAACTGGGAAAAACTCGGTACCATTATCTGCCTGAATTATTTTAACAATAGTATGAAATTGTGTGTCAACAAATTGCAAGCATCGCTCAAGTAAGGAAGATGCTTCAAATTTATTGTTCATGAGATAGAGGCAAGTACAACGACTGTAATCGTCGACAATGCTTAGAAAATACTTAGCTCCCGAATGCGTTGGGACCTTATATGGGCCCCACACATCGCAATGCAATAGATCAAAAGAGGATTTGGTAGAAATGGAACTAAGAGGAAAAGGGAGATGTGTCTGTTTGGCCATGGGTCAGAAAATGCAATTATTGGGTACATGAGCATCATTATTAATATTTAGAGAGTGAAGGGAAGATTTGAGGCGAGCTGGAGAGGGGTGACCGAGTCTTTGATGCCAGAGTTGTGAAGGTTGAGAGACATGAAGAGCAGAGGGATTCGAAGGCATCATGTAGTAGAGACCTCCGTGTTGTTTACTCGAGCTAATCATCCTCCCCGTAGCCAAGTCCTGCACAAGACAAAAATCAGGAAAGAACATTACACAACAGTTAAGGGCTGAGGTTAATTTACTGATAGACATAAGATTTAGATTGAACGATGGTACACAAAATACGTGATTTAAAGTGAGATGAGTGTTAAATGAAACAGTGCCGGGGTGGGTGATGGTTGCGGTTGCACCGGTGGGTAAGTTAACAAGTGGTGATGAAGGTGGAGTAGTGTGTGAGAGAAGCGCTAGATCGGATGCTATATGATCCGTTGCGCCACTGTCAAGGATCCACGGTCTGGCAACAGATGAATTAGAGTAAACATGAGGCGGAGGAAACAGACCTGTGGTAAACATGCACGATTCTGACCATTGCAGATAGCGCCTGTCCCAATTGCTGTAATTGTTCGGCAGAGAAATTCTGCAAAAACTAGGAATTTTCTGCACTAACTGTGGAGGAGGAATCAACTGCATGCGCTGCGGGACCATTGGATCTGCTATTTTTGTTGCTGTGATTTGAAAAAGAACGAGAATTCTGGCCACCATTTTTGAGTCGTCATCGGTCCTCCGTGTGACCTTTTTTGTCACAAAATTTACAATGATACTTGAGTGTTCTGCATTCGTCGATCAAGTGTCCCGAACGATTGCAGTGTTCACAGATCTTATCTTTGAGAGGCTTAGAAGGGCCCTATATAGCAGCTGCTATGGAAAAGTTCTCAACTGGTTCGGCAGAGACTTGTCGTTGAGTCTCTTCCTGCACAAGTAGTGAGTAGGCATAGCGGACATTGGGCAAGGGAACCATCATTAAAATATTCGATCGGACAGCCTTATAAGACTCATGAAGCCCTATCAAAAACTGCATTAATTTATCTTCTTCTCGCTGGAGTGTATGTTCATTGGCTTGATTACATGTTGGAGGAGATCGGTATGTGTCCAACTCTTCCCACAGGGCCTTAATTTTGTTGTAATAAATGGGTATAGTCATAGTACTTTGAGACATCGTCGCTATCGATTTCTGGATCTGGAAGATAGCTGACACGTTCTTTTACGAGTATTGATCTCGTAAATCCTCCCACACTTGTTGGGCCGTTTTTGCATGAATAATCCCAGAGGCGATATCTGGTTCAACGGAATGTGTAAGCCATGAAAGGATCATGCTGTTGCACTGATTCCATAGCTTAAAATCTGGTGAGGTCAACGATGGCATTTGGAAGGATCCATCTATGAAGCCGATTTTTCTTTTTGCTGTCAAGACATGAATCATTGATTTGCTCCAGAATGGATAGTTGGGACCATTCAATTTGACAGGAACAATCATATGACCTGGTTGCTCAGAGTGATATAAGTAAAATGGGTGTGATGGGTCTGTGGCGGAAACCTTTGACGTCTCGTCAGTTTTCCCAGAAGTAAGGGTGTCGTCGGCCATGGCTGATGATGATCAACGAGAGATAGTAGGCAGAATTAAGAAGGAGGTTTTATGCAGAGCACCAAGATCGGCTTCTCTGATACCATCTAAAATAAAGAAGAGAAAGAATTTGGTGATGAAAGGCGTTGCTTCTTCTGTGTTAATATCACGTATAAATACATATTACAAATCTTTATCAGTTCCTAAAACAAAGGCTAACTTCTGCCTATTTACATGTAAAGCTAATCATCTAAATATGGCAAAGATAATTACAAACTAATTTCGTATATTTTCCTTAATACTCCCCCTCAAGTTGGAGAGTAGGGATCGAAAACTCCCAACTTGCTGCGCAGTCCTTTG
>JANIIA010070352.1:0-10472 GCA_027478495.1 Erythroxylum alaternifolium
ATGTTTGCAATTATGTTTATATTAAGTTGTTAGTGAGTAAAATCATATAAGAAAGGCTATAAAGAAATATAAAGTTGCTAACTAAGTCCAATGCCAAGTCACTTCCATTTAACCAAATCTAAAATTAATGAAGTAATTATGTTGTTTCATAAAGCATATGAATTTAGTTGAGCATTAGTTAGATAAAAAGATAAAGGTTATAAGGATTGACGAGGATAAAAGTACTTATGTGATCAATTTAAGAGGTTATGTGAAAAAAATAAGAATAGATAGACAATTAACTATTCCACAAACCCCTCAACAAGATTATGACTTAGAAAAGAGAAATAAAACTTTTCTTTAAATGAATAGGTCTTTGATGTAATAGACAAAATTTCATTTCACCTATTAAGGTGATACAATAATAAAAATCATGTATATTCTTAATTGAGTCCCTATGAAATTAGTTACTATCATATAGTATAAGTTATGGACCTATTAAAGACTTGATTATCATATCTAAAACCTTGGAGATATACTTGAATTCCTGAACCCTCACATCAATATAAGAAATAGGTCAAAGAAAAAAGAGTATCTTTATAAGATATTGGAACACTCTAAAAGATATTTGCTCATATGTGAATGAGGTAATAAAAGAGCATCTACATTTGAGTCTTAAGATTGCACATTCTTAAAGAACTATTTTCTATAGTAAGCAGAAATAGGATAAAATTTAAATTTATATGAGATATCATATCAAGTTGATCATATTGGATGATATTAATTAAATGAGACACATCTAAGTAAGAGCAACTCAAGAGATGATGACTTATTTTATCATCATTGACAGTTTCAAGCTAATAGAAGCTCCCCGTTACTTGGCATTTGACAATGTCAATTGAAGGAGCTCTTCTAAACAGGAAATAAGAAACAACAATATTAATTCAAAAAACTTACAGTAAACATATGGTGCAACTAAGAAGTAGGAACTACTGGTCTTTCAACACCATTTCAATTCGTAAAAAACATGTTGGAGAAATTAGATACAAATAAATGTGAAGACAAGTTCATTTTCGGAGAGAAAGATCAAAACAGAATTCGTATACCCCCACAGAACTTTCATCGAACACCTTATAACCATAAATTAACACCGATGAAACTTCAACAATTCATTGTGTTTGTTCCCTTTCTTCACCATCATTAACACATTCAAAAACAAACCCAACAATTAACAATCTCAATCCATGCAAACAACTCAACAATTAATCTTATGTTTGATGATGAACTTAGTATTTAACAAACACAAGATGAAAAACAAACCCACAACAAATCGAAGAATGATTTACCAAGTTGAGTTCAACTCTAGGGAGACGATAAAGGACAACCGAATATAAGAAGAGAAACTAGCACAAACAAGGGACAAAGATAGCATAAAATCACTGGGAGAGAGGAGGAAGAAAGAACGCAGAGGTGGACTGGGGGGAGGGGCTTTGGGTTTACTTTTTGATAAGGTAGGATGTCGTCGTTTATTTAAGATGATGAATTTTTTTTACCGTTTCAATAATTGGCGACACAACCTAGATTCGTCTTCAAATGCCCAACATTTACCTACCATAATCGATAATCGTCGCCAATACATTTGGAAAACGTGAAAAATGACATAGTTTAATTATTCTAATCCCATATATTTGGCGACGAATCTATATTTCCTCGCAAAATGTTATACTTTTGCTACAAAAATTAGATAGCATCACAAAATGTAAAAATTGTAACCGTCAGAAAAGGTAAAAGGTTTAGTGTCAGTGACGATTTATCAATTTGGTCAGAAAAGATAAAAGGTTTAGTGTCAGTGACGATTTATCAATTTGGTAATTTTCGTGCCTACCACTCACATTTCGCTACCCATTATGCACAACGTTGCCAAAACCCAAGCATTTTCCTTACAGTTTTAATTTTCTTAATTGATTAACATATATGAGTTTTTCCTATTACCAATAGCAAAATGAAAAATTAATCTTCTCACTTATATATGCATTTGTTCTTCATTTGCTTAATTTTGGGGAATGACTAATTTTTAAATATAATTTGTTAGAAATATTTTTATAGTTATATTACAATTTCTTGTTAAATTATTATTATTTATTTTTCAAAATTAAAAAAATTAAAATGTATAAAATTTTGAAATTATAATAATGAAAATGTATAATTTTCTAAAAATTGTAAGTCAATTTTAATTTATTTGAATGGTCAATAAATTAATTTGTAAATAGTTTTCAATTGAATAATTTAATTTTTAATTCAAATTATGTTTTATTTGGAATAGAAAAATAAATTTATTAAAAATTATTTATGAACCAGTCAGCTTTAGTGATGAACCATGAATTAGTAGCAAATTAATTAATAATACATCCAAACAACTACAGCGAATAATAAATGACATCACTTATCTAAACTAGAAAAACGACGTCATTTTGCATTAAGTTTTCAAAGACAAAAACATAAAAGCCTACTTCATTCTCGTTGAAGCCGTCAACACCAATAAAAAATCCTCTCTTCTGTTTAGGTTTTATGTTTCGCACATCATCGTCGAAGAACGATTATTTACTAAATTGGTATTTTTCTTTTAATCTATTTTCATTAACAAAGTTGTGCTAAGTTTAACTTATACCTTTCGGTGTTTATTACGAGTTTTTAATTATACATTTGATGTATGAGTTGTGTTTATGGTTGTGTTTTGAAGATGATTTACTGTCTATCTTTGTTATTTCTTTTTGTCTGTCTTCCCAATGACCTTTAACGCTTAATCTCATGAAAGCTTTGCTTCTACATTGATGAAATTATGTGAAGAGTATTTTACTTTTTTTATTTCCATTAATAGTACTATAGAGAAATATAGATAATACTATATTTTTATCTATATTTCTCTATATTAAGAACATAGTCATGTCTATTCTATTTTAAATTCTAAATTTTGCATATGATACAAAGTACACAATAGATTTGTGAAATTTTAGTAAAGGCAACCTTCATATCATTACGCACATTGAAGATGTATAAGCTCTAAACTAGACTAGTTTCACTTATCATTAAAATTGGAGTTAAACATATCATAATTTTATTCTAAATCGACATTTGTAGAATATACCTCGTAACATTATTAATCAAGGAATGTCGACATGAAGGCTAGTTCAGGATGACCCTAATTCTTTCCGTCGGGAGGAATGTGGCAAAATTGTCCTTACTGAAACAACCAACGATGCAGAGAAAATCTTCACTTCATATAATAATCATCATTTGCCTTCTATGACTAATCTTCTGCTTCAAGGTGTTTGGTATCTTCTGAACAATGTCATTTTCCTTATTATTTACATCTCTTTTCCTTTTATGAAGCTATTATATATATTCGCATTGGATGGTTTATACTATATGTTGTTTTAAGCTTCTTTGAGTCTCGAAGATGACATGCATACCTATGGAGGTAGAAGTGATGTCACAATAGTTCGTAAAGGATTAGGGAAATCGATTGTTTTGGAAAATTTGTCAATTCCACATACTTCATCTGCTTGTTCACGTATGCATGTCACTCAAATTTTGGTTCATTTAACAGTTTAATAATTTGATAATATCTAAATTCTATACTGATTGTGTTTTAGGTACTAAATCTAGCGACTCATTCACTATATCCTCTACAAGTTTAGCTATAGCATAAAAGTTGTTGCAAGAGGGTATGAAAAACCCTACACCTGAGGGAAGAATTGTTACAGTTTCAACTGCTGCCTTCGAACGTGCAAGGACCCTTTTTGGAAATCCAGAATTTGGGTACTCATTTACCTTTTTCCGACCATCATGTTACTTGGAATCCAAATAAATAATTATATCATTGTCATTTATCGAGTCAATCAACTGAACTCAGCCTTAAAACAGATTTATTGTTGTATCTGTAAGAATTTTTCAAACAACATCTCTACCCTTATTGTTCTAGTTCTATGACTGTATAAATTGTTAAACTTTTAATTCAAAGTTTGTATTGCTCCATATATCATATTATTATATTGATAAAATCATTTAAATTTTTTATAACTAAATTTTGCAATGTTAGTAAATACTAATGATTAGTTAATACTACTATTTAACACTTAAAATTATGTTACATGTTTTTGTCAATAATACATTGTAAACATTCAAAACATATCTCCGATAAAGCATATCTTAACTATGATAGATTATAAAAATGTTAGTTTAACAAATTTTCAAAATATCAAACATTTGACGACGATTTCTAGAAATTGTCACTATTCATCACTGAATGTGCACCATTTAGTGACGATTCATGAAGTTCATCATCAAATATTGACCTTTTGGTCACGCTTCAGAATATCGTCGCTAAATATAGACCCTTTGGTGATGATTTACCATATTAGTCACCAATTGCTTAACAAGTTATGGTGATGTTTTTTAAAATTATTGCTAGAAGCTTATTTAGCGACAAACATCTGACATTGTCACCCATTGTACATCATTTTGTGATGATTTTTCTTAATCGTTTCTAAATATTTAGCATTTTGCGATGATTTCTATTATGCGTCACAAAAAGTTTTCCCTTTTTTCATGCTTTTCTGTTTGTTCGGTAAATGCTTAGTTTTAATGATGACTTTTTAAATTGTCACAATATGTTCACTTTTTGTGACAATTTTCTTTTCGTTGCAAATGAAAAGGTCACAAAATCATCCATTTATCGTAGTGACTTATAATAAATTATCTTGATCAATGGTCTTTTAAAGTTAAAATTTTCTAAAATTACATATTATTTACTCATTATAAAATTGATAAGCATATGCATCTAAGTCCCTTTCCCACACTTTAGTTGGAAATTATCCTTAATCTTGAAAACTTACATGAACCATAAACCATGAAAATAAAGAAACAAAGGTATGAAAAAAAAAGAGAATTAGTACTTCCCTGATATAACATAGGAGAACATTGCAAGACTTGTTAAATTCCTTTAATACGTATTCCCTACTAAATTGTTATCTTGCATAATCGTAATATCATATAAATTAAAAAATAGTAATAAAAATAATCACAGAAGACTTGTGGTGGCGGACTACTTAATGCCAAATGAGATGGAGATGTATAGATAACTATTGCCTAATAGTTGTCCACATCATCAACTGATATCATATATGCTAACTTGCTCAGTAATAGCTCTATAGCTACTAACTCAATTTCTCTATATGGCTTGGTCTCCTACTTAAGGTCTATAGTTATTAGCTTAGCCTCTTCATATGGCTCAATCTGCTACTCTGGCTCTTTAACTTCTGACTTAGTCTCTCAATGATCTTTAATCTTTGGCTCAGGCTCTACAGCTACTAGTTGTTCTGGTTGGACTAGCATTCGTAGTTTTTTAACACCTAAATATTGAACCACCCTTACTAGCATGCCTCCATCTAGGGCGTACATTACTTAATATATATTGTAGCCGGTGTATCATTAAAGTGCTTGGAATTGGGGGGCGTAGGTAATCTCTCCCGCTCATCTGCAGCTGGATCTCTCTGTATGGGTATGTCCTTCACTACTCTCGATAGTAATTTAATTAGTGTAAAGTTTTGTCCACATACATATACCCAAAGCTCAACCATCCTTATTGCCTTTAAAATGTCGATAGTGATTAGGATGAGAGTATAAACAACTGACAAATATATCTTATCAGTAAGCACTCCTAATTTCCTCGCTAATTAAGTTATAATTTAAGTTTTAAGTAATGCAATAGTCCTTGATAAGTTGAATAAAGACGTGCCCTAAAGGGTATTACGTTCGACATTTCATGTAGCGTAGGAAGAATAGGTACCAATGAGTCATTACACCAGTTTTATCACATCATACACATAATTAATGTATAAGCAACTTATACACATACCTTATAGAGAGGTAATAGATGCCAAAAGCTTTTTGAAGAATGAATATATTGAGAGTCTTAATCAACTTAAGTTTGGTTAGGATGCATAGCGTATAAGTGCTCCTTTGTAAAAGTGGATACCATATTAGTTATATCTGAAATGATGATCGATATACTAACCAAAATTAAATTATTGAGTCATCATCCTAAGAAATTTTTTTCTTATCTAATTAAAACATGAATGTTAAATCTACTATTAGCTCCTAATACACTAGCTCTCAAATATCAAGAAACTCTTTTCAATTATTAAAATCTACTGCTTATTATAACTTTTATCTCCAAATCTAGCTCTTTTAAGACTCCACAATGTATATATTGTGGAACCTCAAATTTCTTCATCTGAAGATTTTATTATTACTTCAGTTGAAGCTTAATTGTGAAATAAAGGATTAGCTAATCAAGTTGCTCCATTTTTGGTACATTAGATAGAATTTATATCACGAACAAATGTTAAGACTCAAGATCCCTAAAAGTAACCTTTAGTGAGGTAGATGTTATGACTCACAACTTTTTATATTAAGTTGCTCTTTCTCTTGCCTATGCTATTACTAATCTTCTTGTCATAATTGGCAATCAACCTAAAAAGAAAATTAATCAAAAATCACAATAGTTAGTTATGTTCTCACATTTGCATAAAAGTGAGTGTAAAGTGAGTCCATTGAAGCACCTAACATGGATATTATTATAATTGATAATTCTATTAACTAATAAAACATCTTCCTACAGTCCAAATTAACTTAATAAGTACCAATATGTAAACACCTAATAACTCATTAACATCTAAAGCCATATTAGCCTTAATAATCAACATACTACTCACATCCATTCATAAAAGATACAAAAATTCGATGAAGGTTTACTCTTGAATTCAACAAACCTCTATCAAAACTTGTCATCAACTCCCAAATTAACCAATTATAACAATACTTTGAGTTTGAAAAGGTAAACACAATCTAAGAAAATAATGGATGACAATATGACATACCAAATAAGTACATAATTAAACATTTTCATCTATAAATTAATTAAATAACCCTTTGAAGTAAGAATTAAAGGCCTAATTCACTACAGCAAAGTAAACATTTAGCTATTCTTTTTTTTTTCCACAAAGTTAGCAAAATTGTCAGCAAAAGTTAGCATATTGCAACGATTTATCAAATCGTCATTAAAACTAAGACTTTGGAAACTAACTAAGAAAGCTTCAGAAAAGATACAACATTTAGTAATGAATAATAAAAATTGTCGCCAATTGTTGAATATTTAGTGATGATTACGGAAAATCATCACAGAATGATCCACAATGGGTGACGATTTTAGGAATTGGTTGTTAAATGAACTTTTGGTAATGCTTTTCAAAAATCATCACCAAAAATTGTAAAACATTTGGTACCCAATGACCGAAATCATCACTAAAGTGTTCACAATTGGCAACGATTATGAAAAATCATTAGTAAAAAGACGTTGGGTTTTTGTTACGTTTTTTATATTGTCGCTAAAAGTGATTATTTGGTGTTGCTATTTGGAATCGTGACCAAAAGATCAACATTTGATGACAAATTTTAAAAATCATCACCAAATGTTGTATTCATTAACGATTTCTGAAAACGTCACTAAATGATCCACATTTGGTGAGCATTTTCCCAAAATCTCCATCAAAGGGTTCACATTTATCAAAATTGTTATACTAACATTATTATAATCTATCATAGTTAAGATATGTTTTATTGGAGACTTGTTTTAAATGTTTACAACATATTGTTGAAAAAACACAAAATAACATAATTTTAAGTGTTAAACAGTAGTATTAATTAATCATTAATATTTACTAACATTGAAAAAATAGTTATAAAAATTTAAATAATTGTATTAATATAATAATATGATATATAGAGTAGTAAGAACTTTGAATTAGAAGTTTAAAATTTTATAAAGTCATAGAACAAGAATAATAATAGCCTACACTCAATAGTACACAGCTTGAACCCTAACTGGTAGAGAGGTTATTTGTCAAATTCTTACAGATGCAACAAAAAAACAACTTTAAAGTCAAGTCCATTTGCTTGCATCGATAAATGACAATGATATAATTATTTTCTAAGATTCCAAGTGACATGAGAGTCGGTAAAGGTAAACGAGTCCCTGATGTCTGGATTCTAGAGAAGGGTCCTTGTACGTTCGAAGGCACCAATTGAAATAGTAATAGTGCTTCCCTCAAGTGTAGGGTTTTTCATACTCTCTTGCAACAACTTTTCCGCTATAGCTAAACTTATAGAGGATACAGTGAATGAGTTGCTAGATTTAGTATGAAAGACAAGTTTGACAGATGAATTGCCAGTATGAAACGGTTTACCTAAAACATAATCAGTATAGAACTTGATATTGTCATATTAGTAAACTGTTAAACGAACCAAAATTGGAGTGACATGCATACATGATTGAGCAGGCGAAGTTTGAGGAATTGACGAATTTTCCAAAACAACTGATTTTCCTAATCCTTTACGGACTGTTGTGACATTGCTCCCACCTCCAAGGGCGTACATGTCATCTTCGAGACTCAAGGAAGCTTAAAACAACATGTAGTATATACCGTCAAATGTGAATATATATATTAGCTTCATAACAGGTAACGAGATGAACATAATAAGGAAAGTGACGTTGTTCAGATGATACTAAATACCTTGAAGCAGAAGATCGGCCATAAAAGGCAGACGATTATTAGTGTACGAAGTGGAGATTTTTCTGCATTGTTTATTTTTCAGTAGGGACAATTTTGCCACATTCCTCCCAATGGAATGAATTAGGGCCATCTGGAACTAGTCTTTATGTCGACATTCCTTGATTTATAATGTTATGTGGTATATTCTGCAAATGTTGATTTAGAATAAAATGATGATATGTTTAACTCCAATTTCGATGATAATTGAAAGTAGTTTAGTTTAACACTTATACATCTTCAATATGCGTAATGATATGAAAGTTAACCTTACTAAAATTTGAAAAGTCAATTGTGTTGTTCGTATCATAAGCAAAATTTAGAATTTAAAGTAGAATAGACATGACTATGTTCTTGATGTACAGAAATATAGTATTATCTATATTAGGCTATATTACTTCAAAACATAACCATAAAACGCATAAAAGATATAACCATAAAACTCAACCATAAAAAATAACCAAGATAGACAGACATAAGCAAATAACAAAGATAGATAGTAAATCATCTTTAAAACACAACCATAAACAAAACTCATACATCAAATGCATAATTAAGAACTGACAATAAACACCTAAAGGTATAAGTTAAACTTAGCACAACTTCGTTGCTGAAAATAGAAAAAAAGAATAATACCGGTTCATTTAATAATGGTTCTTCGATGGTGATGACCGTAATATAGAACCTAAATAGAAGAGAGGATTTTGAAAAATGTTGACGGCTTAAACGAAAATGGAGTAGCCTTTTATGTTTTTGTCTTTGAAAACCTAATACAGAACGACGTCATTTTTATTGTTTAGGTAAACAATGTCGTTTATTGTTTATTGTAGTTGTTTGGAAGTAGTATTAATTAATTTGCTACGATATATTTGTATTTGGACGACAAACTTCAAATGTAGTGACTAACAGATGGTCCATCGCCAAAGTCCATGGGTTCATAAATAATTTTTAATAAATATATTTTCCTATTCCATATAAAACATAATTTGAATTAAAAATTAAATTATTCAATTGAAAACTATTTTCAAATTAATTTATCGACCATTCAAATAAATTATAATTGACTTACAATTTTTAAAAAGTTATACATTTTGATTATTATAATTTTCAAAAATGTATTTCAAAAAATTATACATTTTACTTATTGTAATTTAAAAAATAAATTATAATAATTTAACAATATATTGTCATATAATTAGAAAACTATTTCTAACAAATTATATTTAAAGATTAGTCCTTCCCAAAAATTAAGCAAATGAAGAAAAATTGCATATATAAATGAAAAGATTAATTTAACAATTTGTATGATGTGTTAGGAATACCTCATATGTATTAATCAATTAAGAAAATTAAGAAAGTAAAGAGATTGCTTTGGTTTTGAGCGACGATATGGAAATTTGGTAGCAAAATGTCTATCATTTGCAACTAAGTATGGTGGTTGGTCACGGAAATGGTCTTCTGCAAATAAAATTACTTCGTTGCGAATACCCAAAAGATACATCTAACTTAAATGTGTCTTTTTATACATTTAATAAGGTTAATGGTAGATTAAGGGCCAAAGGGTATATGTTCTCATGTTAGTGATGAATTTGGTTTAAATGAAATGTGGTCTGCAATCCTTATTAATTCAGCTAATAACAAAAAGAAGACATAAATTTTTTAAAATTTCTCCATTTTATTTTGTTTATCCACCAAATTAAAAATATAGATTAGTAATTTCCAAAATTTAAGCAAATCAAGAACAACTCTATATGTAAGTGTAAAAGACAAAATTTTCATTTTGTTATTGGTAATAGGAAAAACTCATATATGTTAATCAATTAA
>JANIIA010070383.1:0-10471 GCA_027478495.1 Erythroxylum alaternifolium
GAATTTAGTTGCTTTGTTGCTTGAGCTTGGTTATGCTACTATGATGTTGCGATTTGGTGAGACACATGTGTCTAAATTGTAGTTGTTTTGAAAGAAAAAGATTCAAGCAAGATTAATCAGAAAAGAAGAGAGTATAAGAGATATTGCAGTACTGTATTGATCAACGAATCTTTTTGATCACTTGTATATTACGTACGTTCATGAATACAACTTTATACACGATAACTGTCACTAACTAACTAACTGCTAGTTACAGTTTAGACAAAAAAAAATTTATTATTATTATTTCTTCAACATCACGTCATCGTCATTACTTCTGAGCCATCACTTCTTCATTCTCCTCCTTGGCTCAGAGTATTAATCTCTACTCCAACTAACTCTCTAAGACATTCAAACCTTGAAACATGAAATGCCTTCGTAAACAAATCAGCCATCTGCTCCTCTGTTCTTATGAACACCAGCTTCACATCACCATCTTGCTGCACATCTCTCAAATAGTAATACCTAAGCTTAAAGTGCTTAGTTCTTCCATGAAATACTGGATTCACTGAAATGGCAATAGCTACTTGATTATCAACATACATCATCGTAGGATTCTGCACAGTCAATTGTAAATCTGACAGTAGTTTCCTGATCCAAATCGCCTGTTTTGTTGTTGAAGTAGCTGCAACCAGCTCAGCTTCAGCTATCGATAACGCCACCACTTCTTGCTTTTTGGAACTCCATGAAAAGCACTCAGATCCGAGAGTGAAACAAAATCCTGTAGTACTCTTCATGTCCTCCGAAGAACCTCCCCAATCACTATCCACATAACACTTCAAATTGCATGTTCCAGTCTTCTTATAACACAGTCCATAATCCAAGGTACCTTTTAGATACCTCAAGACCCTTTTAATAGCAACTAGATGCAGCTTCCCTGGATTGCTCATGTATCTAGCAAGCACACTCACAGCAAATTGCACATCTGGTCTAGTAGCTGTGATGTACATGAGACATCCAATCATGCTTCTATACGTCCGACTATCAACCTCTTCATGCTCACCATTCTGCAGCAAACTCTGTTTTGGACACATAGGAGTGGAGACAGATTTGCATTGATCCATCTGAAACCTTTTGAGCACATCACATATATACTTCTTCTGGCTCACAAAAATATGTCCTTTTATTTGACTTAACTCCATACCCAGAAAATATTTCATTAAGCCAAGATCAGTCATTTCGAATGTACTCCTAAATTGAAGCTTCAAATTGCTGATTTGAACACTTGAGCTTCCAGTTAAGAGCAAATCATCTACATACACAGAAACTACAGCTACATGACCTCCTTCAACTCTCACGTAGAGTGTAGGTTCACTGCTGCTTCTCTGAAAACTGACTTGTAACAAGAAATTATCCATCTTCGAGTACCAGCACCTAGGAGCTTGCTTCAGCCCGTATAATGCCTTATTCAGCTTGTATACTTTTCCTTCTTCCCCCTTGATGATGAAGCCTTCTGGTTGTTCCACAAAGATCTCTTCATGTAACTCTCCATTCAAAAAGGCAGATTTAACATCCATTTGATGCACCTCCCATTCCTTTTCTGCAGCTAAAGCCAAGATCAATCTTATTGTCTCTAACCTTGCTACAGGTGCAAAAGTCTCACTAAAATCCACTCCTTCAACCTGTGCATATCCCTTCACCACTAGACGTGCTTTATATCTGCTTATAGAGCCATCTGGGTTCATTTTGAGCTTGAACACCCACCTCAGGCCAATTACTTTTCTGTTGGTTGGTCTGTCAACAAGTGTCCAGGTCTTATTTTTCTGAATCATGTTCAACTCCTCCTGCATTGCACATTTCCATTCTGCATTCTTTAAAGCCTCCTGCACATGAGAAGGTTCACATACTGCTGCATTGCTTCTTTCATAGATGTCTGCCAAAGTTCTTGTTCCTCTTACAGAAACATGGTCAATATCTTCTTCATGATTCACATCATCATCTCCATCTTCTAAAATTTCATCATCAGTCATAGAAGGATCAGTGAAATTCATACCTGTATAGTATCTGTCAGGTTGCTCACTATCTTCTGTTATTTGTTCTTGTTCTGATCTCTGCCAGTTCCATTGTTTATCTTCAAGGAAATGAACATCTCTACTCACCTTAACTTTGTTCAAATCAGGGAAATAGAGTCTGTACCCTTTTGAGGCAACTGAATATCCAACAAAAATGGCAGGCTCACTCTTGCTGTCCAGTTTTCCCCTCCTGATTTGTGGTACATGAGAGTAGCATAAGCTTCCGAAGATCTTGAGATTCTTGAGCTTAGGCTTCACTCCACACCACATTTCATATGGTGTCTTTCCATCAAGAACTCTGGTATATAGTCTATTCAGCAGAAAACAGGCTGTATGTGCAGCTTCAGCCCAAAACTTCTTGGGAAGTCCCTTCTCCTCTAACATACATCTCACCATTTCCATGACTGTCCTGTTTCTTCTCTCCACCACCCCATTTTGTTGAGGGGTGTAAGAAGTTGTCAGCTGATGCTTAATCCCAGCTTCTCTGCACAACAGCTCAAATTTCTCTGAAGTAAACTCCCCTCCATTGTCAGTTCTTACTGACTTGATTTTCCTGCTGCACTGATTTTCCACCAGATTCTTAAAATCCTTAAAGATGTTAGTTACTTCTCCCTTGCTTTTAATACAATAAAGCCAAGAGTATCTGGAGAAATCATCAATCATTAACAAAAAATACCTGCTGCCATTCAAGGATTCTTCAGGCATTGGTCCACACACATCCATGTGGATCAACTGCAGTGCTTCGGTAGCTCTCCATGATGATCTAGGAAATGGAAGTCGAGCTTGCTTCCCCTTGAAGCATGTTGTACACTGAGATCCATCACTCAGCACTGCAGGAAGGTCTTCTGCCATCTTCTTTCTTGCCATTTCTTCAAGTCCTCTCAAATGAAAATGTCCCAATCTCTTGTGCCAAAGATCTGTCATCTGAGCATTACCAACCATTGCAATCTGTTGAATATCTTCCATTTTCAGAGAAAAGCATTTATTTTTTACTTTAACTCTGAGGTTCTCCTTTCCAGTTGGATCTATGATTCTGCACTCATCATCTTCAAAGAACACCTTAAACCCCTTTTCAATGAGTTGTGCAACACTGAGAAGATTATGGTGAATCTTAGGCACAAAAAGAACATCTGAAATTGTGCTAAGACCTTCTTTGGTACAAATCTCAACTACCCCTTTTCCTTCCACTGAAATGCACTGTCCATCTCCAAGCTTGACATTTGCATGGAAAGATCTATCCAGTTGCTTAAACATACTGAGATTGGAAGACATATGACTTGTGCAGCCACTGTCTATAATCCACTCAGTTGAGGGTGTCTCCACCAAATCACAGGTAACAACAAAAAGTTGTTCCTCTTCTTCGACAACTTGTGCTTCAGCAGTAGAGTGATCAGACTGATGCTTACAAATGGCCTCCATGTGACCCTTCTGATTACATTTTCTACATATTACATCAGGTCTCTTCCAACATCTGAAAGCCAAATGATTTGACTTACCACAATGAGGGCAAGGATTATACTTTGCATTTTTGTCATCAGACTGCTTCTTCGATTGCCCCTTTTGTTGATTCTGATTCTTCTGTGCCTTAGAACCTCCCTTCGACCACTTCTTCTTGGACTTCTCTTTCTCAGCAGTCTTTGTGGATGCCGCATAAGCACCTTCTGAAATGTCACCCTTCCTCATCAAATGCCTCTGCTCCTGTGCTTGCAAAGCACTTACAACTTCAGCTAGCTTAATACTGGACATGTCCTTCGAATTTTCCAGAGAAGCAATGGTTGCTTCATACTTCTCTGGAACCGAGATCAGCAACTTCTGTACAATTCTTTCATCTTTAAATTCAACATCAAGGAGTCTGATCTGATCAGCAAGTTGGCACAATTTTTCCGCATAAACTTTGACAGACTCACCATCTTTCATCTGTAACCTATCAAATTCTCTCATGAAATTGAGCACTTTCATATGCTTAACTCTTTCATCTCCCTGGTATTCTTCCTTCAAGAAATCCCAGATTTTCTTTGCTGAATCCATCTTCATAATTCTTGTAAAAATGGAGGGAGCTAACGCCTGATACAGGCAAGACCGTGCTCGAGCTTTCTTGGTGATCCTCTCCCGCGACCACCTCAGCTGAGATATTGTCGCATCCTCCGCAGGCACTTCAACGGTGTAATCGTTTTCAACAGGTTCCCAAAGATCCTGCCCTTGCATGTACACTTCCATTTTGATTGCCCAGACTGCATATCCTTCACCGTTAAACACTGGAGGCTGCAGGCCCTGAGACAAGTTCTCAGCCATCTCTGACGAACTTCTCTAAATCACAGCACCCCAAGAACAATCGTCAACGTCGGATCTTCAAGAAAGCTCCTCACACAATCACACACTCACAGGTCCCTCAAGAATAAAAGCTCTGATACCAAATGTAGTTGTTTTGAGAGAAAAGATTCAAGCAAGATTAATCAGAAAAGAAGAGAGTATACGAGATATTGCAATACTGTATTGATCAACGAATCTTTTTGATCACTTGTGTATTACGTACGTTCATGAATACAATTTTATACACGATAACTGTCACTAACTAACTAACTGCTAGTTACAGTTTAGACAAAAATTTTATTTATTTCTTCAACATCACGTCATCGTCGTTACTTCTGAGCCATCACTTCTTCAGGTATGAGTCTTTGTCAATGCAATTGAGGAACATGATTAAAAGAGAAACTGAAGTCTTCTTGTGCAAATTCAGCATCAAAGTACAACAAGGTGATGAACTCAAGCTCATATATGATTCCCAAGTTTCATATGAAGCCAGTTTTAGGTCAGACCATGTGTTGATATGGTACCATCCCTGTACAGAACCATTTGATGGTGGTTCTATTCAAGAATCATATTGGCTAAAGCCATATTGTGGTCAGGAGGCTTCATTTGAATTTTCCATCACGACTCAAAAGTCACATTTATCCCCTATTCAGCTGATTGTTAAAGAGTGTGGAATTCTTCTACTTCAAAATGAACATTAATTGGTTGCAGTGTACTGATGATTTCTGACGCATATGTTTGCAAAATCGTATCATCTATAGTAATGATATACTTTGAACAGAATCTCATGATTCTCTCGCATAGTTTTTTAAGTGTGCTGTTTTGTCTTCTATTTTCTTTCTATACTATAAAATAATATAATGCACTAGCATTTTCTTCTTTCTGGTCAACCTATGGAAGCAGATATAACTTTAGTTCCAGTACCGAATAAAAGCTACTGAGAGGTTTTTATCATTATTCTTTCTCTGCAAATAATATTTTTCCAATTGCTTACAGCCATATTATTTTCTTTTTTATGGAAAGGTCAACTCTTTTTCAATAAAATCATTGTATATAAAATTTTCGTATGCAATATGACAAGTAATTCAGCAATGCATATCTATGGAAGCAAAAAAATACAGTAAAGCTTCTCTAGATATCTATATTTGTATTGTACGTGGGAGATTTATAGTGTCAACAACAAGATTGTATTACAAATGACAAATTTATATTGCACAAATCAGTTTTATCGTCTAACTTAGGATGTCCATGTTTACTGTTAAAAATTTTCAGTCTACATAACGTTGCTCTAATGCAGTAGTACTTGTGTATCATTCTGCAAGTGAACGAAATTTAGCTGCCTAGTTTAAACAACATATTAGAGTATCCCATTTTGATTAAACATGAAAATATTTATAAGTAGTAAGGGTCAACTATTCAAATGACTAGTTCTAGTCATTTTGACAATGCTTGACCCAAGCTCAATTCTTGTTAGTGGACTCTACACTCTGCTCATATTAAAAATTCTAATATATGGTATCAAAGCAGGTTTGGTCCGGATTATTAATTTCTCGATTGTCCGTCTAGATATCCAGTCTTAACGGCCCGATTTGGTTACCACTACATTTATTTCAAGTGACAAGATTTATAAGTGATAAGGGTCAATTATCCAAATGACTAGTTCCAGTCATTTCGACAATAGTTGACCCAAGCCCAATTCTTGTTAGTAGACTCTACACTCTGCCTATATTAAAAATTCTAATATAGTATCAGAGTAAGTTTGGTTCAGATTATTAATTTCCTGGCTGTCTATCTGGATGTCCAGTCCTAGGGGACTGGTTTGGTTACCACTGCATTTATTTCAAGTGACAACTGGAGGTCCAGTCTCAGTTGTACTTGAGAGGGAGTGTTAGAGTATCTCATACTGATTAAACATGAAAATCGTCACAAAGTAGAAATTTAGCTACTTTTTTTGTGACGTTAGCAAAATCGTTGGCAAAAGTTAACATATTGTGACGATTTTACCGAATCGTCATTAAAACTAAGCCTTTAGCAGCTAACTAAGAAACTGTTAGAAAAGGTACAACATTTAGCAACGAATTCCTAAAATCCTTGCCAATTGTTGAACATTTAGTGACGATTACAGAAAATCGTCACAAAATAATCCACAATGGGTGCTGATTTTTAGAATTCGTTGCTAAATGAATTTTGGTGACACTTTTCTGAAATCGTCACCATAATTTGTGAAACATTTGGTGACCAATGCCCGAAATCATCACTAAAGTATCCACAATTGGTGACGATTATGTGATATCGTCAATAAAAAGATGTTGGGTTTTTGCTACGTTTTTTATATTGTCGCTAAAAGTGATCATTTGGTGACGATATTTGGAATCGTGACTAAAAGATTAACATTTTGTAATGAATTTTGGAAATTATCACCAAATGTTACACATTCAGTGACGATTTCTGAAAATTATCACTAAATGGTCTACATTTGGTGACTATTTGCCCAAAATTGTCACCAAAGGGTTGTCATTTACCAAAATTGTTAAACTAACATTTTTATAATCTATCATAGTTAAAATATGTTTTATTGGAGATTTATTTTGAATGTTTACAACGTATTGTTAAAAAATACACACAACATAATTTTAAGTGTTAAACAGTAGTATTAATTAATCATTAATATTTACTAACATTGCAAAAATAGTTATAAAAAATTTAAATAATTGTATCAATATAATAATATGATATATGGAGTAGTGCGAACTTTGAATTTGAAGTTTAACAATTCATACAGTCATAGAACAAGAACAATAACAGTTAATATTCAATAGTATGCAGCTTGACCCCTAGCTAGTAGAGAGTTTGTTTGACAAATTCTTACAGATACAACAATAAATCAACTTTAATGCTCAGTCCAGTTGATTGCATAGATAAATGACAATGATATAATTATTTTTTTGGAATCCAAGTGACAAGAGAGATAGTAAAGATAAATGAGTTCCCAATGTCTGGATTTCTGATAAGGGTCTTGCACGTTTGAAGGCACCAATTGAAACAGTAATAGCGCTTTCCTCAGGTGTAGGATTTTTCACACCCTCTTGTAACAGCTTTTCCGCTATAGCTAAACTTGTAGAGAATACAGTGAATGAGTCGCTAGATTTAGTATGGAAGACAAGTTTGCCACATGAACTTTTAGTATAAAACAGTTTATCTAAAACATAATCAGTATAAAACTTAGATATTGTCATATTAATAAACCATTAAATGAATCGAATTTGAAGTGACATGCATACGTGAATTAGCAGACAAAGTTTGTGGAATTGATGAATTTTCCAAAACAATTGATTTCCCTAATCCTTTACAGATTATTGTGACATCGCTCCCGCCTCTATGGGCATACGTGTCATCTTCGAGACTCAAGAAAGCTTAAAATAACATGTATAGACCATCAAATGTGAAATTCATAAAAGGAAATGAGATGTACATAATAAGGAAGGTGTCATTTTTCGGATGATACTAAACACCTTGAATAAGTAGAAGAACGACCATAGAAGGCAAACGATGATTAGTGCACAAAGTGGAGATTTTTTTTGCATTGTTTATTTTTTCAGTGGGGACAATTTTGCCACATTCCTCCCAACGGAATGAATTAGGGCCATCTGGAACTTGTCTCCATGTCGACATTCTTTGATTAATAATATTAAGAGGTATATTCTACAAATGTCGATTTAGAATTAAATGATAATATGTTCAACTCCAATTTCGTTGATAAGTGAAAGTAGTTCGATTTAGCACTTATACATCTTCAATGTGCCTAATGATATGAAAGTTACCCTTACTAAAATTTCAAAAATCTATTGTTTAGTTTGTATGTTAATAAGCAAAATTTAGAATTTAAGATAGAATGGACATGACTATGTTCTTGATGTACAGAAATATAATATTATCTATATTACACTACATTACTTTAAAACATAACCATAAAATGCATCAAAGATATAACGAATAAAACACAACCATAACAATTAACAAAGATAGATAGACATAAACAAATAACAAAGATAAACAGTAAATCATCTTTAAAACACAACCATAAACACAACTCATAAATCAAATGCATAATTAAGAACTCACAATAAATACCTAAAGTTATAAGTTAAACTTAGCACAACTTCTTTGATGAAAATAAAAGAAAAGAATAATATTGATTCAGTTAATAATAGTTCTTTGATGGTGGTGACCACAATACAAAACAAAAACAGAAGAGAGGATTTTGAGAAATGTTAATAGCTTGAACGAGAATGGAATAGCCTTTTATGTTTTTGTCTTTGAAAACCTAATACAAAATGACGTCTTTTTTCTTGTTTAGATAAATGATACCGTTTATTGTTTACTGTAGTTATTTGGAAGTAGTATTAATTAATTTGCTACGATCTATTGTATTTGGTCGACAAACGTCAGATGTAGAGACTAATACATGGTTCTTCGTCAAAGCCCATGAGTTCATAAATAATTTTTAATAAATTTATTTTCCTATTCCAAATAAAACATAATTTGAATTTAAAATTAAATTATTCAATTGAAAACTATTTGTAAATTAGTTTTTTGATCGTTCAAATAAATAATAATTTACTTACAATTTTCAAAAAATTATACAATTTCATTATTATAATTTCAAAAAATGTATTTCAAAAAATTATACAATTTAACTTTTTTAATTTAGAAAACTAAATTATAATAATTTAACAAGACATTATAATATAATTAAAAAACTATTTCTAACAAATTATCTTTAAAGATTATTCATTCCAAAAAATTAAGCAAATAAAGAACAATTGCATGTACAAGTGAGAAGATTACTATGTCGCAAAAACTAAAAAGATACATTTAAATTAAATGCATCTTTTTATACAAATAACAAGTTTAATGGTAGATTAAGGGCTAAACGGTATATATTGTAATATTAGTATTGAATTTGGATTAAATAAAATGTGGTTTGCAATCCTTATTAATTTAGCTAATAACAAAAAGAAGACAAATTTTTGTTAAAATTTCCCTATTTTATTTTATTTATCCACCAAATTAAAAATATAGATTAGTAATTCCCAAAAATTAAGCAAATCAAAAAGAACTCCATATGTAAGTGTAAAAGACAAAATTTTCATTTTGTTATTGGTAATAAGAAAAACTCATATATGTTAACCAAAATAGAAAATTAAGAACGAAAATGCTTGGATTTTTGCGACGTTTTGTATAATTGGTAGCGAAATCGGAGTCATTGGCGACAAAATTTCTGATCATCGCAAAAGGTATATAATATTGGCGATGATTTTTCAATTTAGTAGCAAAATGTTGTACATTTTTTGACGTTATTCTGTTTTTGTAGCAATCTTTTAACATTTGGTGACAAATATATATTCGTCACTAGTCGTTTTCTTTGTATTGGCAATGAATTTATAATATGGTAGGTAAATGTTGCGTATTTCATGACGAATCTGAATTTTGTTGCCAAATGTAATCACTACAAAAAAATTTAAGTGAGACGATGTCGTTTGTTTAACAAAAAACGAAGTCATCCTAGCATCTGAAAAATTAAACCCGAATCCCCCTGCCTCCTCACTTGTTTCTTCCTTCTCTTTGTCAACTTATTTTTTGCCATTAATTATGCTCTCTTCATCCTTTGGCTGTAGAGATTTCTTTGTTAAGACGCTATTATCCTCTATCGTCTCCCTACAATGCTACTTAACTTGGTAAGAACTTATTGGATTTGTTCTAGGTAATAAGAAACGTCTGTCGTTGTGTTTGTTAAATGCGATGAAAAGAAGTCAAACTTAGGATTAGTTATTGAATTGTTTGCCTAGATTAGTTGTTGAATTGTTTCAATGTGTTAATGATGGTGAAGAAAGGCAATAGATATGATGAATGCTTGAAGAAGACTTGAGTTATGTTATGCTTATAAGGTGTTTGATGAAAGTCCTTTGGTATCTAATGTATTGTTGAGATGTTTGTTGATTGGTAGCTTGACACGACCCGCCTTCTGGACCGTGTTGGCACTAGGGAATGAGTAGGTTTAATGCCACCAAAACCCGTAGTAAGCCTACCTTTTCTATGTTTTAGTGAAA
>JANIIA010070414.1:0-10469 GCA_027478495.1 Erythroxylum alaternifolium
TGCTTTGAGACACACTTTTTACTCTAAAACATTATAAAACTGATATCCAATTGTTTCCTTAGGATATCCTATAAATAGACATTTATCATATTTCGCTTTAAGCTTGTCTGATTAAATCCGCTTCACATAATCCGGACAACCCCAAACTTTCATATGAGAAAGATAAGGCCTTTTGTTAGTCCATATCTCATATGGAGTAACTTCACCTGCCTTTGAAGGGGCTCTGTTTGTCACATAAATATTAGTCTCGAGTGCATAACCTCAAAAGAATTTCAGTAGATCTTCTAAGCCCATCATTGACCTTACTATGTCTAATAAGTTTTGATTTCTCCTTTTAGCTACACCATTATGTTGTGGTGTGTAAAGTGGAGTCCACTAGGATACTATCCCATTATCTTTAAGATAAGATAGAAATTCCTCGTTTAAGTATTCACCATCTCGATCTAATCAAAGTGTCTTAATACTTCTACCGAGTTGTTTCTCTACTTCATGTCTAAATTGTTTGAACATTTTAAATACTTCATATTTGTATCTCATTAGATACACATACCCATATTGTGAATAATAATCAATAAAAGTAATGAAGTACATAAAACCACCTCTGGCATGAATGGACATTGGACCACATATAGCAGAATGTATTAGGTCTAATAACCTATTCATTCGTTTACCCTTTCCTTTAAAAGGTAGTTTAGTCATCTTGCCTAACAAGCAAGATTCACGTGTCATATGATTCATAATCAAAAGACCTTAGGCTTCCATTTTTGTGTAGCTTAATCATGTGTTTCTTACTTATATGGCCAAGTCGACAATGCCATAAGTAAAATGATTTTAGGTTATCCCATTTTTGTCTTTTATTGTCATTGATATTTAAAATTGGATTGGACATATCTAATATGTAAATTCCATTGCACAATGTAGTAGTACCATCCAACATTTCATTCAAATTAATTAAACAATCATTGCTTGAAAAAGTTAAATGAAATCCCGCTTTATTAAGATATGAAACAGATACAATGTTTTTAGTCACAATGGTTACATAATAGCAATTTTCCAAAACTAACTCTAGACCACTAGGAAGACACAAAACATGTCTTTACAGCTAATGCAGCAACTCTTGCTTCATTTCCCACACATAGGTCCATCTCTCCCTTCTTGAGCGGTCTACTATCCCTTAAACCCTGCATATCAACACATATGTGTGAGCCACATACGGTATCTAATACCCAAATGTTATGATCAGAGATAGTATTAACCTCAATGACAAATATCATACCTGAAGTAGATGGTGGGGCATCTAATGCCTTCTTCTACATTAATGACTCCAAATAAGCTTTACAGTTCCTCTTCTAATGTCCTTCCTTGTTGCAACGGAAGCATATCCCCTTTGGTGTTGTCTCCTTTGCCTTCTTCTTGGCTACACCTCCCACTGACTTTTTATACTTCTTCTTCTTCTTTTGGTTCTTCTTTCAAGAACCAAAAGTAGAGTCCACCAACATCATAGCCTTACTGTCTTTCTTGACAGTCTGCTCAGCTATTTTGAGCAAATTAATTAGCTCAAGTATCGTTGTGGATATTTTGTTCATCCGATAGTTAAGCACAAACTATGAATAACTATCGATCAAACCAGTCAGAATTAAGTCTATACTTAATTCATGATCCATTACAAAACCTAAACTAGCTAATCTCTTAATGTATCTATTCATCTTCAACGCATACTGCACTGGAGATAATCCCTCAGCCATCTTAGAATGGAAAAGCAACCTTGAGGTCTCGATCCTTTCAGACCAAGCTTACTCATCAAATAGTTCCCTCAAACGGTAGACTATGGTATAAGAATCCATAGCCTCATGCTGCTTCTGTAGTTCTAGTGACATAGAGGCTAGCATTACACAGCAAGCCAACTAACTATCATCCAGTAGCTTCTTATAAGCTTTCTAATCTTCATCAGATGCATCAACAACAGGGAGATTGGGACGTAGTTCATCTAAGACATATCCCAGTTTTTTGGAGTTTAAAACAATTCTCAAATTTCATAGTCAATCTAAGAAGTTAGGTCCCATGAGTTTGTTGGAATCTAATAAGGAGCATAAGTTTACACTTACAGACATTGAGGCGATTCAATAACCTAGACGAACAAAAGAAAGTGTTAGAATTTACATTAATGCATATCAATAAAGACTTTAAGCACGTACATTATAGGTCTCATTATTCTAATTCAAATCTATAGCCCTCACTATGAATTTGAGAAAACTTATAGTTTTCTTAGTGGTCCGATATCACCAAGAATGACCTTGGGTTTACCTAGCAAGCCACCTTAGGTCAATCAGTAGGTATCATTCATACCAATTGCATTCAATTATGCAACTATCGACAACTGTTAATTTAGCACACTCATTGGGATACTAACTCTTGATTTGTATACATCCCAAGTATATTACCCAACTTTGCCTCTATTCACATTGACATTGGATTTGCCTAACAAACCAACGCTTCCAATTAGGACCAACCCATTAATCCAAAAATCTAATTTCCATGGTTTGAACATACTTGTGTAGAGCGGGCTTGGGTTTGCCCAACAACTAACTCTAAAAGAACTCTGGTTCTTACCATATTAATGGAAGGCGTAAGTCTTAATATTTGGTTGAGGGATTTGTCCTTTGTTCTCGTCACTACTTAGATGATCTTGAATATGTACATCACATATATATGTTCAGATTATGGATAACTCAATTTAATTGAGCTTATGTCCATAACTACCTTTAAAATGCATCTAATGCATGCATCATAAAAGAAGGTTTAATTTAGGTTATGACTTGACTATGCATCTAAAGTTCGTGATTCAATTCAACTCTTAAACCTAATTGGGTACTAGTTTAGTCTTGGCTAATCCGAACTATGAATGTGATTCGATTAGGAACCCTAAAATTTAATTATTTTGATGTCTAGATTAAACACTTTAATCCTAGTTTATAAACCTTTATCTGGTCACACTAAAAATGCTATGCTCTACTTGGATTAATTCTAAATTAATCCCTAGGGTTTTCAAAATTCCTGTACATCAATTAGTTATCTATAATATCCCTATGTCATCTCAAATTTATCTAAACAATTTTGGAACTAGCCAAAATTATCTTGATGGCCAAAATCGTTAAGATAAATAAGTTAACCTACTAGACACTAAAGGGACCGATTCGCTGTTCAAAAAATTTCCAGAACCCTAATTTTAAGCACATGCATTAAGCATGTTATTTTCATCAAAATAATACATTTCTTATCACATACAAACCTTATTTAGGTCTCATAACCGAAATACATACATTACAAGTCATTAAGTAAGTTAACTCCATCAACTTTCAAAAAGTTGACCAATGTTGACTTTGACTTTATTTATTAATTGAATCAAATTCAATTAATTCTAGAAAATTTCCAAAGTCTTATACACATTCTAAATGTGTTTAATAAAAAATTTCATAAACTAATTCCTAGGATTTGTTTATTAAAAATTTGGAATAAACTAGCACATCATATGTGTATGACACTTTTCATGACTTCTAACAGTAGTCAAACATTACATCATGCATGCATAAGATAATCACTTTAACAGCAAGTGCCATGCATCTCATACACTTGAAATATCTCATCTTGCATGTGCATGCAAAAAAATTATAAAAAAGTTATAAAAATTATTATGGAATTTACAAGAATGTTCATCACATTTCCAGAATTTCCATAACTTCATACATGCATCAGGTTGAAACTAAATTCGTAATAAAATAGAAAATGACATTTAATTGCATTTTCCTTTGACAAAAACATAACATAAAACCTTATAAACATTTCTCTGAAAGAAAATTAGAAAAAAATCTATAATTAATAAGAAATTTTCAAAATCAACATATGCATTTAGTTTTCTAGAAACTCCCAGAAATCAACATATGAACAGTCTAGATATTAATTCAAAATAAAATAGCAAATCACATTCAATTGCAATTTTCTTTGACATAAACATAATATAACATCTTACAAACATTTCTAAGAAAGAAAATCAGAAAAAAAATTTCTACATTTTACACGAATTATTCCATATCAACATGCATGTCAGTCACAACCCAACAAATACTTTGCACATGTTCAATACATCATCTATTACATGCATAAACTTGCTTTAATACCACTATTGGGTTTGACATGGTTGCATGCATCACATGCATGATAAAGCAACGGAAGTGTTAGAATCAAGATTCCGACACCAGGACAACCCTAAACCACAGAATCAAACATGCATGTATGGATATGCAAAAGAACATGAAATATAAAACTTTTTACCTTATGTTTCTCCTCCTTTCTTGTTTCTTCTCCTCGTTTGGGTTGTTGCAAACACCAAAACCATCCTCAATACCCAAGAACATGCTAAGAAGATGAAGAAACAATGAATAAGGGTGATTTTAGCTCCAAACTAGATGAGTTTCAGTAGATGCTCAAAATGATGGAAGATAGATAAAGAACCTTGTTGCATGCACTTTGATTCATGCAACAATTGCATAAATTGCAAGAAAAAGATTCTTGATACCTCTCTCTTATTCTGTAACTCTTCTAGAGCCCTTATGCTCTCACTTGAGTGTGTAAAAAGTTTAAAAACCTTGTGTACATAAGTGAAGAACTCACTTATGTACCCATTCGTGCCCTCTGTCACAATTGTGGCCTATGAGTCACGATCGTAGCCTGCTTAAAATTGACCATACACATTATATTTTTCATCTAATCTTTTATGTGTGTCATCCTTAGATTCCTGATTATTTTAGGCACTTTTATTAACTCTTAATTCAATCAAATAGTAAAGGGTTTCATGATGCCAATTTTCCAGAATATAATTGGATTAACACACGAACTCTTCCATATTTAATTATCAAACTTATGAACTTTCCATAGTTAATTACCATGCAATTCATCCTTTTACCATACTATACCCCACTTGGTTCGGAGTACGGGCTATGTGTCAACTCCCACTAGACTGACTACATCACATCTAGTCCAAGTGATGTTAGTTCTTGTCCTAGGATCTCATTACTCTTATGTGTCATTGAAGACTCTCTTCAAGACACATAACTGCTTTGGCCAGAGACTCCTGAGTAATGACCCCGATAAGAGGCCGTAGGTATTATGTCCTTTTATCAAGAGTGGTGAATCCTTTATCGGCTACCCAATTACCTTCTAATACCAATAGCTTTTCCCAATCCCCACCCTAAGAACAACCTCCTCTTGAGGTAACAAGGAATGATGTCAAAACATAGGATTAATATCCAAAATATCCTTGAGTACCTCAAGTTTAAGGATATTTGCACCACTTCTATGATGAGATTAATTATTGACATTTGATAGATCATTCATATGATAATCTTATAGCGAGTCATTTGATGTACTTACTACCCTTAGTAAACATCCACATGTTAACTCTAAACATCTCATGCTTACAGTTTATGAGATCTACTGATTGATCAAATCAAAGAGTATCACATGTGCTAGTCTATCTAGATTAATAATGTCTTGTCTTATTAATCCTATGACTAGGGATTATTTAGATACTAATATAATTGCACATGATAGAAATCTCATTATCATGATCTCATCATGGTTTCCTTTATGCTATGTTTTATATCATAGACTTCATTAATTCAATTTAAGATCAATATCAATTCATATATGAATGAATATCAAATCAATGAAAAATGCCTTTCACTTTGTTAATCAAAATAAAGTTTGTACAAAAGTGCTAAAGGTGATTGTCTTTAGAGTACTACTCTAACAACTCACATTCGACTATTACATTGTTATGACCAAGTGCTTTCTTAACTGTCCCGTATCTGTTGTGGATATCAAGCCCATTAATAACTATCCCATATCTGTTGGGGATATTGGGATCATTATACATAGTGAGTCAAAGGATCTTACCACATTCTGAGCTTTAAGCTCTTTTTCACTGACGACTCCGGTCACAACTGCCTTTATCTGATCATGCATTCATATAACGAAATGCATCAAATCTCATATATTCAATTAGTCACTTATATTCACTTTACACATTCACTTTCACATTTTCATCAAACCCAAGTCTCGCATTCAATAAGTATATTGAGTACACTTATTTTTGTCAAATTCATATACAATGAGCATTTCCAATGTGATTTTCATGCATCAAACCCCTCGGACAATCAATGTCCATAATTAACACATTCACATAAATAATAATTCAACAATTGGCATTTAAGCAAAGATAGACAAACTTAGTAAGAACATCTAGGTTACTTACAGTATGCTCCATATAGCTATTACATCGTTGTCCTGACAATGTTTGGATGTTATCGTTCTATTTACGCTTCTATATCATGCAATATACATTTATACACATTACAACTATGCATAATCACATAAGTATTTATTCATACACATGTATATGTGTTATGTACAATCCATGCTTAATGAAAATCTCGGGTATATTTCCTTAATTCACATCTCATAATCAT
Source organism: Erythroxylum alaternifolium (assembly GCA_027478495.1). Taxonomy (NCBI): domain Eukaryota; kingdom Viridiplantae; phylum Streptophyta; class Magnoliopsida; order Malpighiales; family Erythroxylaceae; genus Erythroxylum; species Erythroxylum alaternifolium. The sequence goes on from JANIIA010070414.1 coordinate 6,525, forward strand.
TCAACATCATCTTTCCATCATTCTTTACTGCCTGATACACTTTACTTACTTTAATCACCTAATCCATCATCAACTAGGTTCATTCTAGACCTCATTCAAGCCTAAATATATCAGAAGGAAGTACCTTAACATTAGTTGGTTCAAATATCACTCAAAAGACAACTTTTACTCTATGTCTTGCCCACAGTCGTGACAGAACCTTGTGGGGACATTGCCACAGTCGTAGGGTCGTGACAGAACCAAAATTTTTCCAGTCCCCATGATCGTGCCTTGTATCTTCTTCCTCATTTCTTCCACGAAGAATTAAACATACATACTAACATCTTTTCACTCCAATTTTTCCAGTATTCCCATGAAATTATATAACTTCATTTCATACAAATCTAGTTACAATTTTAATTGCATTCAACTTGCAAAAATCTACTCAAATTGGTTCTTTATCAATTACTTAATCTTATCATACATGTACTCCAAACTTTTCCATGTTTTGTCTCTTTCATAATATATCAATAAATCATTACCATAGTTCATCATTTAGACTGCATAACATTATTATCTTTACCTCGATTTCTAATTGAAAACATCCACAAAACAAGTCATACAAGATTATTAATCATAACCACAAAACAGGACATCAACATGTTCATACGTTCATCAATGTTTCAACACACATTCAACTCCATTATCACCTTCATTTTAGCTCTAAATTATCATCCTAGTTCTTCTCATTTCAAGAACTACATTTACCTTTTCTTTAACTTCAAACTCATTCTAATTCATCTCTATAACAACCAAAGAAATCCACATTATTATACATTGAAAACAGAACATGAAAACATCCATTTACTAATCAAAATTTATACACTCTTTCTACACCATTATAAGGATGATTCTATCTTTAAAACATTCCCTTAAATTATCATAAATTATTTCTCATCATCAACTCAAAAATAGGACATCAATATTCTCATTTCTTCACTCACGTTCCAACATATACTCATTACCATTTTATGATTATTTAACATCTAACTATCATCCTAAAAGTTGTTATTTAACAAACCATGAAGAATAATACTTTACACTTACTTGTTTAACTTCAAGGTCTTCAAATCAAAACTTAACCCTAGCTTCCAAACATCATATGATCATCATCATTTAAGGTGGAAGAGGTTAGGTCTTTTAGTAATAAGATGAAGAAGACAACAAAAATGGAAGTAACAAGTGAAGGGTGAGAGTATGTTTCAACATTAATAAAGGTTAGTGAGTGTCGTGGAGATGAAGAAGATTGAGATATTTAGCAAAATGAAAAACAAATTAAAGTTGATCTTTCAGATAGATTAAAAGGGGTCGTGGGTGAGTGTGGCAAGGTAGTTAACACTTGTCAGTTGCCACTTATCACCTACCCACGGTTCCACTTGGTCCTTTTTAATCACTAGTCCATTTGTCTCCACTTTCAAATCCAATTATTACCCAATTTTTCATGACACTTGTCATTAAATCCAAAAGCTAGGTGTCAAATATTTTTATTGCCATTCGTCACTTATTTCTACTACCATTTATCAATTGTCTTGACACTTAGTATTTTTCCTAATTCCAAAAATACTCAAGATTTTAGAAATTTTCTAAATCTTCACCAAGACTTCTAGATCAATATTTATACTCATCAAATCAATTTTCAAGACATATAATCCATAATTTATATCATACTCATTTAAAAATCAATTATACTCAAAAAATATCAATTAAGTGCATGAACAGTCATTGTAATGTGTGCAAAAATTAAATTCACATATATGTATGCTATATTATGCATGAGCATGAAATGCACTTCCTAATTTCTCATATACAGTTATCTCGGGCTTTAACCCCTTTGCATGAGAAAACTAGATACTACAATTCTCCCCTCCTTAAGAAATTTTGTCCTCGAAATTCTTACCTCATTTTTCGAATAGGTGGGGATACTGATTCCTCATGTGTTCGTCCGTTTCCCATATAGCTTCCTCACTCAAGTGATTCTTCCAAAGAACTTTCACCAATGGAATTACCCAATTTCTCAATTGTTTTATCTGATATCCCTCTATCTTGACGAGCTCCTCAATATAACTCAGATTTCTTGTTATTTCAACCTCTTAAGCTGATAACACATGCATCAGATCAGACTGTTATCTCCTAAACATACTCACATGGAACACATTGTGTATATGAGCCATCTCAGTCGATAAGGCTAATTTATAAGCCAATGATCCAATCCTCTCAATGATCTCATAAGGACCAATATATCTAGGGCTTAGCTTACCCTTTTTACTGAAGCTTATCATTTCTCGTCGAGGTGGTACTCTCAAAAACACTTTCTCTCTTACTCTGTATTCCATATCATTTTAGTGCTGATCTATATAACTCTTTTTTCTATCTTGAGCTGCTCTAATTCGACTATAGATCAATTTCACTTTATCCACAATATCTTGTATCAGTTCTGGACCTTCTACCACTCTTAGACCCTCTTCATCCTAATACAGAGGCAATCAACATTTTCTACCATACAATGCCTCATACGTTGCCATTCTGATACGACTGTGATAATGGTTGTTGTAAGCAAATTCAATCAAGGCTATATACTGATCTTGTGCTCCTTGAAACTCCAATACACATGCCCTAATCATATCCTCAACAGTCCTAGTTGTCCTCTAACTCTATCTATCTGTTTGAGGATGAGATGCAATACTGAAGTTTAACTTCGTACCCATAGCTATCTGTAAACTTTTCCAGAATCTTAAAGAAAATCTGGGATCCTTGTCTGATACAATGGACACTGAAATCCCATGTATTCTAACTACCTCATTCACATATCTCTGAGCCAACTGATCCAACTTCATACTCTCTCTCACTAGTTAGAAATGGGCTGACTTTGTCAATCAATCCACCATACCCCATATAGCATCATGTTGCCTCAGAGTCTTTGGCAATCCTATAATAAAATCCATCGTAATTCGCCCCCATTTCTACTTCAGAATAGGTAGGGACTGTAATCTCCCAATCTAAGCCTGATACTTAGCCTTAATCTACTGGCAAGTTAAACACTTAGCAACATATTTTGCTACTTGCTTCTTTATCCCTAGCCACCAGAAAAGCTGCTTCAATGTTTTATACATCTTGATAGTACCAAGATGCATAGCATAAGCGGCTATATGTGCTCCTCCAGAATCTCTTTCCTCAGTTCATCCACATGGGGTACACCCAGTCTCTACTTCAACCACAGTGTCTCATCTCTCAATTCAAATTCAGAATTTGGATTCACTTTCAACTTCTCAATAAGCTTTACCATTTCAGGATCTTTACTCTGAACTTTTCTAATTATGTCATGTAATACTGGTCTCAAATTTAGTGTAGCTATCAATGCCTCATTATGCTCTAGATTTAACTCAACATTCAATGCTCTGAATTGAAATAGACTCAATAACCTCGATATCTGAATTTGAGCAACACTGCTATCCAATTTTCTACTCAAAGCATCAGCTACCACATTAGCTTTTCTCGGATGATACTCAATTGTGCAATCATAGTCTTTTAAAAATTCTATCCATCTCCTCTGTCTCATATTCAATTTTTTTGACTCAACAGATACTTCAAACTCTTATGATTAATATATATCTATAATGTCTCTTCATGCAGATAGTGTCTTCATATCTTTAGAGCAAAAACCACTGCAGCAAGCTCTATATCATGTACTGGATAATTTGTAACATCCCGTTTCCATAAAACGGGTTGAATTATAGAAACGGGTACACGTGAGTTTAATCGGAGAGATTAGAAAACACATCTCATGCTCATGCATTTGTGAATAGTGATTTTTGCATATGGAAAATATCTATATATGCATTCATGACATTTTCCCGGTATAGTGGTGAATAAATGTGAATTTTGAAAAATAGGCTTTGTGTGTGTAAA
>JANIIA010070463.1:0-10467 GCA_027478495.1 Erythroxylum alaternifolium
GTCAATGCAATATTAAACACTCCTAACCTGTGCTAAATTACCAAATTACCCTTCCCATAAGTGAGGGGATGTTACATGGCACGATTGGTAGGCACCTTCGGTCAGAAAAATAGCCTGTTTGGAGCGCCTTTTGTGGGAAACAGCCTATTGGCATGACTGCTAGGCTCTTTCGATGGGAAAAACAACCCGTTGGGCACCTTCGGTGTGAAAAATAACCTATTGGCACACCATCGGTGGGCAAAATAGCTCGATGGCACGGTCGGTAGGTACCTTCGGTAAGAAAAACAGCTCGTTAGGCACCTTCGGTGGGAAAAATAGCCCGTCAGCACACCTTTGGTGGGCAAAACAGTCAGTTGGCACGGCCGCTAGGCACCTTTGGTGGGAAAAACAGCTCGTTGGTGCACCTTCATAGGGCAAAACAGCCTGTTGGCATAGACGCTAGGCACCTTCAGTGGGAAAAACAACATGTTGGCACAATCGCTTGGCACCTTCGGTGGGAAAAATAGCCCGTTTGGAACAGCTTCGGTGAGCAAAAAATAGCCCGTTGACATAGTCTCTAAGCACCTTTGGTGTGAAAAACAGCCATTTGGCACACCTTTTATGGGCAAAATAGCCCGTTGGCATAACTTCAGTGGGCAAAACTGCCAGTTGGCACTGTCGATATACATCTTCTGTTGGAAAAATAGCCCGTTGGTCACTTTCGATGGAAAAAACAGACCGTTGACACACCTCGGTGGGAAAAATAGCCCATTGGCACAGTTTCCAGGTACCTTCAGTGGGAAAAAAGTCCATTGCCACACCTTTGGTGGGCAAAACAGCCCGTTGGCACTGTTGCTAGGCACTTTTGGTGGAAAATAGCCCGTTGGCAAACCTTCAGTTAGCAAAACAGCTAGTTTGCACGGTCACTAGGTACCTTTAGTAAGGAAAACAGCCTGTTGGCATGGTCACTATACATCATTGGTCAAAAAAATAGCTCGTTGCCAAACCGTTGGTGGGAAAAACAGCCAGTTGGCACAATTGACAGGCACTTTTGGTAAGGAAAACGGCTTATTGGGCACCATCGGTGGGTAGAACAGTTTGTCAGCACGGACGCTAGACACTGTTAGTGGGAAAAATAGCTGGTTGGAACGATAGCTAGGCACCATTGGTGGGAACAACAGCCCATTGGGACACCTTTGGTGGGCAAAACAGCTCGTTGCCACAATTGCTAGGCATCTTTGGTGGGAAAAAAGCCCGTTGGCACATCTTTGATGGGCAAAACAACCCATTGACATGAATGCTAGGCACCTTCAATGGGAAAAACAGCCTGTTGGCACAACTTCGATGGGCAAAATAGCCTATTGGCACGACTAGTATGCACTTTCGATGGGAAAAACAGCCCGTTGGATATCTTTGGTAGGAAAAACAACCCGTTGGCACACCTTCGGCAGGCCAAACAACCCATTGGTAAGGTTGTTAGCACCTTCAGTGGGAAAAGCAGCCTGTTGGCACAACTTTGATGGCCAAAGCAGCCTGTTGGCACAACTTTGATTGGCAAAATAGCCTGTTGGCATGGCCGGTATGCACTTTAGGTGGGAAAAATAGCCCGCTGGATATCTTTGGTGGCAAAAACAACCCATTGGCACACCCTCAGTGGGCCAAACAGCCCAATGGCAAGGTTGTTAGGCACGTTCGGTAGGTAAAATAGCTGTTGACATTATCGCTAGGCACCTTCAGTGGAAAAAACATCCCGATAGGCTCCCTCGATGAGAAAAGTAGCCCATTGACATGCTCGTTTGGCACCTTCGGTGGGAAAAATAATTCGTTGGCACATCTTTAGTAGAAAAATAGCCCTTTGGCACAGTTGCTAGGCACATTCGATGGGAAAAACAACCTGATGGTGCACCTTTGATGGGAAAAATAGCTAATTGGCTTAACTATTAGGCACCTTCAGTGAGGAAAACAACAGTTTGGGCACCTTCAGTAGGAAAAACAGTATGTTGGCATGGTCGCTAGACACCTTAGGTGGGAACAACAACTTGATTCGAATGCCTTCGGTGGGTAAAACAGCCAGTTGGCACAGTCGCAAGGCACCTTCGGTGGGAAAAATAACCTAGTGAGCACCTTCGGTGGGAAAAGCAGCCCGTTGGCATTGTCGCTAGGCGCCTTCGGTAGAAAAAAGCCCATTAGCACACCTTTGGTGGGCAAAATTGCCCATTAGCACAGTCACTAGGCACTTTCGGTGAGAAAAACAACCTGTTGGTGCACCTTCAGTGGAAAAAATGACCTATTGGCACAGTCACTAGGCACCTTTTGTGGGAAAAACAACCCATTGACATAGTTGCTAGGTACCTTCGATGGGAAAAACAACCCGTTGGCATACCTTGGGTGGGTAAAATAGCCAGTCGGTATGAACGTTAGGCACCTTCGGTGTGAAAACAGCACTTTGGCATAGTCGCTAGGCACCTTCGGTGAGAAGAAAACCCTATTGGGGCACCTTCGGTGGTTAAGACAGCCCGTTGGCACATCATTGAGCACCTTCGGTGGGAAAAACAACCCATTGGTGCACTTTAGGTAGGAAAAATAGCCCTTTGGCAAAGTCGCTAGGCGTCTTCAGTGGAAAAAACATTCCGTTGGGCACCTTTAGCGTGAAAAGCAGCCCGTTGACACGATCGCCAGGCACCTTCGATGGGAAAAATAGCCTGTTGGCACATCTTTGGTGGGAAAAACAGCCCATTGCCACGGTTGCTAGGTGCCTTTGGTAGGAAAAATAACCCATTGGTGGGCAAAACAGCCAGTTGGCACAGTTGTTAGGCACCTTCGGCGAGGAAAACAACCCTTTGGGCACCTTCTGTGGTAAAAACAACCTGTTGGCACGATCGCTAGGTAGCTTTAATGGGAAAAATAGCCCATTGGCACATCTTCGATGGGTAAAACAGCCTATTGACATGAACGCTAGGCACCTTCGGTGAGAAAAATGCCCTTTGGGGACACCCGGTGGGAAAAATTGCCTGTTGGCACAACTTCGATGGGCAAAACAGCCTATTGGCATGGCCGATATGCACTTTTGGTGGGAAAAACAACCCCTTTGATATCTTTGGTGGGAAAAACACAACCCTTTGGCATACCATCAACGAGCCAAATAGCCCGTTGGCAAGGCTATTATGTACCTTCGGTGGGAAAAACGACCTGTTGGCACAACTTTGATGGCCAAAGCAACCTGTTGGCACAATTTTGATGGGCAAAATAGCCTGTTGGCATGGCCTGTATGAACTTTCGGTAGGAAAATTGCCCGTTGGATATCTTCGGTGGCAAAAACAACCCTTTGGCACACCTTCGGTGGGCCAAACAGCCCGTTGGCAAGGTTGTTAGGCACCTTCGGTAGGAAAAACAACCTGTTGGCGTACCTTCGATAGGCAAAATAGCTGTTGACACGGTCGCTCGGCGCCTTCAGTGGAAAAAACATCCCGATAAGTTCCCTCGATGGGAAAGCAGCCCGTTGATGTGATCATTTGGCACCTTCGGTGGGAAAAATAATCCATTGGCACATCTTTAGTAGAAAAATAGCCCTTTGGCATGGTTGCTAGGCACATTCAATGAGAAAAACAACCTAATGGTGCACCTTCGATGGGAAAAACAGCTAATTGGCATAGCTATTAGGCACCTTCAGTGAGGAAAATAACAGTTTGGGCACCTTCATGGGGAAAAACAATATGTTGGCATGGTCACTAGGCACCTTAGGCGGGAAAAACAACTTCTTTGAAATGGCTTTGGTGGGTAAAACAGCTCGTTGGCACAGTCGCAAGGCACCTTTAGTAGGAAAAACAACCTATTGAGCACCTTCAGTGGAAAAAGCAGCCCATTGGCATCGTCGCTAGGTGCCTTCGGTTAAAAAAGCTCGTTAGCACACCTTTAGTGGGCAAAATAGCCCGTTAGCACAGTTACTGGGCACTATCGATGGGAAAAACAACCTATTGGCACACCTTCAATAGGCAAAATAGTAGGTTGGCACGGTCGTTGGGCACCTTCAAAGGGAAAAATGAACTATTGGCACGGTCACTAGCACCTTTGGTGGGAAAAACAGCCCATTGGCACGGTTGCTAGGTACCTTCGGTGTGAAAAACAACCTGTTGGCATACCTTCGATGCGTAAAATAGCCAGTCAGCATGAACGTTAGGCCCCTTCGGTGGGAAAAAACATATTGGCGCACCTTCGGTGGGCAAAACAGCCCGTTGGCACATCATTGAGCACCTTCGGTGGGAAAAATAGCCCGTTGGTGTAATTTCAGTAGGAAAAACAGCCCGTTGGCACAGTCGCTAGGCGCCTTTAGTAGAAAAAACATTATGTTGGGCACCTTCGGCGTGAAAAGCAGCCCGTTGACACGATCGCCAGGCACCTTCGAATGGAAAAATAACTTGTTAGCACATCTTTGGTGGGAAAAACAGCTCGTTGGCACGGTTGCTAGGCACCTTTGGTGGGAAAAATACTTTGGTGGGCAAAATAGCCTGTTGGCATAGTTGCTAGGCACCTTCAGTGATGAAAACAACCCTTTGGACACCTTATGTGGTAAAAACAACCTATTGGCATGATCGTTAGGCACCTTTAGTGGGAAAAATAGCCCGTTAGCATACCTTCAGTGGGAAAACAGCCCGTTGGCAATGTCACTAGGCTCCTATGATGGGAAAAACAACCCGTTGGTGCACTTTCGGCACACAAAATAGCCCGTTGGCACGGTCTCTTTGCACCTTCAGTGGTAAAAACATCCCGTTGGGCACCTTCAGTGGGAAAAATTGCCTGTTGACATGATCGCAAGGTACCTTCGATGGAAAAAATAGCCCGTTGGCACATCTTTGGTGGGAAAAACTGCTCGTTGGAACGGTTGCTAGGTACCGTTGATGGGAAAAACAATCCGTTGCCGCATCTTTGATGGGCAAAATAGCCAGTTGGCACAGTTGTTAGGCACCTTCTGTGAGGAAAAGAACCCTTTGGGCACTTTCAGTAGGAAAAACAGTTTGTTGGCATGGTTAGTAGGCACCTTCTGTAGGAAAAACAACCTATTTAGAGCGCCTTTGGTGGGCAAAATAGCTTGTTGGCACGACCGCTAGGTGCTTTCAATGGGAAAAACAACCTGTTGGGCACCTTCAGTATGAAAAACAGCCCATTGGCACACCTTCAGTGGGCAAAACAGCTCGATAGCATGATCGCTAGGTACCTTCGGTGGGAAAAATAGCCTGTTAGGCACCTTCAGTGGGAAAATAGCCCATCGGCACACCTTCGGTGGGTAAAATAGTTCATTGGCACGACCGCTAGGCACTTTTGGTGCGAAAAGCAGCTCGTTGGCACATATGTGGCGGGATAAACAGCTTGTTGGCACGGTCTTTAGGCATTTTCGATGGGAAAAACAACCCATTGGGCACCTTTGCTGGGAAAAACAACCCATTGGCACACCTTTGGTGAGCAAAACAGCCCATTAGCACAGTCGCTAGGCACTTTCGGTGGGAAAAACAACCCTTTAGCATGGTTGCTAGGCACCTTTGGTAGGAAAAATAGCCCATTAGCGCACCTTTGGTAGGCAAAACAGCCTGTTGGCACGCTCGCTAGGCACCTTCAATGGAAAAAACATTCCATTAGTACCCCGTTGACACAATTGCCAGGCACCTTCAGTGGGAAAAATAGCACGTTGGCAATCTTTGGTGGGAAAAAAAGCCCGTTGGCACGGTTGTTAGGCACCTTCGATGGGAAAAACAATCCGTTGGTGCACCATCAGTGGGAAAAAACAGCCAGTTGGCACAATTGTTAGGCACCCTTGGTGAGGAAAATAGCCCTTTGGGCACCTTCAGTGGGAAAGACGGCCTACTGGCACGGTTGTTGGGCACCTTTGGTAAGAAAAATAGCCCGTTTGAAGTGCCTTGGGTGGGCAAAATAGCCCATTTACATGACAGCTAGGCTTTTTCGACGGGAAAAATAGCCCGTTGGGTACCTTCGGTGAGAGAACAGGTCATGGGAACACCTTCGACCGTCGAAACAGCTCGTTGGCATGGTCTCTAGGCACCTTCGGCGGAAAAAACAGCCTGTTGGCACACCTTCGGTAGGTAAAACAACTCGTTGGCACAGTCGCTAGGTGCCTTTAGTGGAAAAAACATCCCGTTGGGCACCTTAGGTGGAAAAAGCATCCCGTTGACACGGTTTCTAGGCACCTTTAATGGAAATACAACCTGTTGGCACACCTTCAATGGGCAAAAGAGGTAGTTGACACAATTGTTAGGCACCTTGGGTGTGCAAAATAGTCCTTTGGGCACCTTCAGTGGGAAAAACCGCCTGCTGGCAGGATCGCTAGGCATCTTCGGTTGGTAAAATAGCCTGTTGGATGTTCGCTAGGAACCATCAGTGGAAAAAAAGCCCATTGGCACACCTTCAGTGGGTAAAACAGCCCGTTGGCACAGTCGCTAGGCACCTTTGGTGGGAAAAATAGTCAGTTGGCACGATCATTAGGCACCCTCAGTTAGGAAAATAGCCTGTTGGGCACCTTCAGTAGGAAAAACAACCTATTGACATCATCACTAGGGACCTTTGGTGGGAAAAACAACCCGTTGGCACACCTTCAGTGGGCAAAACAGCATGTTGGCACACCTTTGGTGGGAAAAACAACCCCTTGGCATGGTCGCTAGGCACTTTTGGTGGGATAAACAGCCCTTTAGGAAACCTTCGATGGACAAAATAGTCACTTGGCACTGTCACTAGGCACTTTCGGTGGGAAAAACAACTAGTTAGGACACCTTCGATGTAGAAAATAGCCCATTTGCATGGACGCTAGGTAGCTTTGGTGGGAAAATAGCCTGAGGGCACGGTCGCTAGGCATCTTCAGTGGAAAAGATAGCCACTTCGCACGGATGCCAGGCACTTACGATGCTTCTTTGGGCAAAATAGCCAATTGGCACGAATGCTATGCACCTACGATGGGAAAGACAGCCTGTTTGGAACGACTTTGGTGGGAAAAACAACCCATTGCCATGGTTACTAGGCACCTTTGGTGGTAAAAATAGCCAGTTGGCACACCTTTGGTGGGTAAAAGAGCCCGTTAGCAGAGACACTAGACACCTTCGGTGGAAAAAACAGTCCGTTGGCACGATTGCTAGGAACCTTTGGTGGGAAGAACTGCCCGTTGGCACACCTTCAGTGGGCAAAACAACCAGTTGCATGATCACTATGCCCCTTCGGTTGGAAAAATAGCCCGTTGGTCACGTTCGGTGGGAAAAACAACTTGTTGGCACACCTTTGGTGGGAAAAACAAGGTTGCTAGGCACTTTCATTGAGAAAAAAGCCGATTGGCACAACTTTGATGGGCAAAATAACCTGTTAGCAAGGAAACAAGGCACCTTCTAGGGGAAAAACACCCGTTGGCACTGTCGCTAGGCACCTTCGATTGAAAAAATAGCCCGTTGGCACACCTTCAGTTGGCAAAATAGCTAGTTTGCAAGATCGCTAGGCACCTTCGGTAAGGAAAACATCCCATTGGCATGGTCAATATGCATCATTGGTAGGAAAAGCAGCCCATTGGCACACCTTTGGTGGAAAAAATGGCCAGTTGGCACGGTCGACAAGCACCTTCAATAAGGAAAACAGCCCGTTGGGCACTTTCAGTAGGTAAAACAACCCGTCAGTACGGACGTTAAACACCTTTAGTGGGAAAAATAGCTAGTTGACATGGTCGCTAGGCACCATTAGTGGGAACAACAGCCAATTGGGACACCGTCGGTAGGTAAAACAGCCCGTTGCCACAGTTGCTAGGCACCTTCAGTGGGAAAAAAGCCCTTTGGCACAGATGCTACACACCTTCGAAGGGAAAAATAGTCCGTTGGGTACCTTCGGTGGGAAAAATAGCCTGTTGGCACAACTTTGATGGGCAAAATAGCTTGTTGGCTCGACCGGTATGCACTTTCGGTGGGAAATATAGCCCGTTGGGTACTTTTAGTGGAAAAAACAACCCGTTGGCACATCTTCACTGGGCCAAACAGCCCGTTGGCACATTCAGTGGGTACCTTCGGTGGGGAAATAGCCCTTTGGGCACACTCGGTGGGAAAAATAGCTCATTGGCACACCTTTGGTGAGCAAAACTGCCCGTTGGCAAGGTCGTTAGGCACTTTTGGTGGGAAAAGCAACCAGTTGGGCACTTTCGGTGGGAAAAACAGCCCGTTGGCACACCTTCGGTGGGCAAAACAACCCTTTGGCAAGGTTGCTAGGCACCTTCAGTGGGAAAAATAGCCCGTTGACGTACCTTCAGTAGGCAAAACAGCCCAATGACATGGTCGCTAGGTGCCTTCGGTGGAGAAAACATCCCTTCAGGCTCCTTCGGTGGGAAAAGCAGCACGTTGATACGATCGTCAGGCACCTTCAGTGGGAAAAATAGCCCGTTGGCACATCCTTAGTGGAAAAATAGCCCTTTAGCATGATCGTTGGGCACCTGTGATAAGAAAAATAGCTCGTTGGGCATCTTCAGTGAGAAATCGACCTATTGGCACTGTCGCTAGGTACCTTTGGTGGGAAAAACAACCCGTTTGGAATGGCTTCGGGGGGTAAAACAGCCCGTTGGCAAGGTCGCAAGGCATCTTTGGTGGGAAAAACAACCTATTTGGCACCTTCGGTGGGAAAAATAGGCCGTTGGCACCGTCACTAGGCACCTTTGGTAGGAAAAAAGCCCGTTAACAAAGTCACTAGGCACCTTCGGTGGGAAAACGGGTTGTTGGCACACCTTCAGTGGGCAAAACAGTAGGTTGGCACGGTCGCTGGGCACCTTTGGTAAGAAAAATAGCCAGAGGGGCACCTTTGGTAGGCAAAACAGCGAGTTGGCACATACGTTAGGCACCATCAATGGGAAAAACAACCTGTTGGAACAATTATTAGGCACCTTTAGCAAGAAAAATAGCCCCTTGGCAAACCTTTGGTGGGCAAAACAGTTCATTGTCATGCTCATTAGGCACCTTTCGTGGGAAAAACAGCCCATTGCCACACCTTTGGTGAGCAATACAACCCGTTAGCACGGACGCTAGGCATCTTTAGTGGGAAAAACAACCCATTGGCACACCTTCGACTGGCAAAATAGTGAGTTGGCACACCTTCGGTGGGAAAAATAGCCAGTTGGCACGTTTGCTAGGCACCTATGGTGGGAAAAATAGCCCGTTGACACGATCGTTAGGCACCTTTAGTAGGAAAAACGGCCTATTGACACACCTTTTGTGGGCCAAACAGTGAGTTGGCACGGACGCTAGGCACCTTCTATGGGAAAAATAACCTATTGGCACGGTCGCTAGGCACCTTAGGTGGGAAAATAGCCTGTTGGCACACCTTCGGCAGCTAAAATAGTCTGTTGGCATGGTCACTAGGCACCTTCAGTGGGAAAAACAGCCAATTGGCACACTTCTAGTAGGCAAAGCAGCCCATTATCACAGACACTAGGCACCTTTCTTGGGAAAAACAACCCATTGGAACACTTTCGGTGGGCAAAACAGCCTATTGGCAGACCTTCAGTGGGAAAAATAGCCCATTGGCACACCTTTGGTGGGCAAAACAGTCCATTAGCATGGTCGCCAGGCACCTTTGGTGGGAAAAACAGTCAGTTGGTACAGTCGCCAGGCACCTTCAATAAGGAAAACAGTCTGTTGGGAACCTTCGGTGGGTAAGACAGCCCGTTGGCAGGGATGCTAGGCACCTTCGGCTGGGAAAAAAGCCCGTTACCACACCTTCGATAGGCAAATGAGTCTATTGGCAAGGTCGCTAGGCACTTTTGGTAGAAAAAACAACCCGTTGGCACATATTCAGTGGGCAAAAGAGCTGGTTGGCACAGTCGTTGAGCACCTTCGGTAAGGAAAACAGCCCCTTGGGCATACTCAGTGGGAAAAACAGCCTGTTGGCACGATCTCTAGTCACCTTTGGTGGAAAAAACAGGTCGTTGACACGGTCACTAGGCACCGTTGGTGGGAAAAACAACCCGTTGGCACACTTTCAGTGAATAAAGCAGCCAGTTGGCACATACGCTAGGCACCTTCGACAGGAAAAACAGCCCTTCGGCACGGTCACTAGGCATCTTTGGTAGGAAAAATAGCCCTCTGGCACACCTTCGGTGGGCAAAACAACCTGTTGGCATGGTCACTAGGCATCTTCGGTGGGAAAAACAGCCTATTGGCACACCTTCGGTGGGCAAAACAGTCCATTGGCACAGGCGCTAGGTTCATTCAGTGGGAAAATAGCCCTTTGGCACACTTTCAGTGGCCAAAACAACTAGTTGGCACGGTCGTTGGGCACCTTTGACAAGGAAAACAACCCGTCGGGCACCTTCGATGTGAAAAATAGCCCGTTGGCTCCTTCGGTAAGGAAAACAACACATTGGACACCCTCGGTGGGCAAACAGCCTATTGGCACGATCACTAGACACCTTCGGTAGGTGAAACCGCGTGTTGACACGATCGCTAGGCACCTTCACTGGAAAAAAAC